>APFE030160052.1:35207-129167 GCA_000404065.3 Pinus taeda
ATGGTATTGGATGCTTCGGCATGTATAAATATGTATTGTAACATTGAAAGGAACATAATGAAAAATGAAGCTGGTAGTATCGGTTTTGAGATCCAATGGGAAATCTCTGTGTATATGTGTTTTATGTGTTATGCTCTCGCATTTTTATTTTTACTGTGATTTAGAATTCTTATGCAGGTATTTTCTGTACGGGGTTAAAGCCTACAATGACATGGGCAGACATGTGACTAGGACCCTCCAGTCTCTCCCACAATGCCTATAAGGGAGATACTGCAGTATTTTCTAGCCAGTTCTGCGCTAGATATTGCGAGGTTTAGGCCACTTTTTAGGGATAGTCTCCATACCACTGCTCGAAACTTTATGAGACTTTCTAAGATGATAAATGACACCAAGAAAAAGCTTCTAACACAAAACATGATCAAGGACTTTACCTAACCAATCCTAACCATGACAGGCATTTTTTTGAACACACTGTGCATAGGTAATCTATAGGTCATAACAACATATTTGAGAATAGGGGTCTCATACTTATCTGAGATTTGCAAGAAAGAATTGATGCCTTATCACATTAGCTGCATTATCATCTATTAGGTCATATATATTCATTGTTCATTAATTTATCAACAAAAAAATGATGAGATCCATACATAATAATTGTCATAAACCATGCTCATAACCAGCATATAACCAACAAAAATAACAAGGATACAAAAACCATAAATACCACATATGAACCAGTAAATTTACACATGAAATACCAAGGAGAAGGAACTCTTATTAATGAATGCATAAACCAACCAGGTATGGGACTTCCACAAACCACCCGACCATAGATTGGCTTAACCAAATCTTTCTTCAACCAATCACCCCCATGCCATATTCCAAGCATGAATGTGGGACTTATAACCAAGACTCAACCAGAGTTTCCCAAGGATACACCACCTCACCCTCATCAATAGAACCAGGCTTTACCACAATCCTTACCGGATCACTAGGCCAAAACAATAAACATACAATAATAGGCTTAACTATAATCCCCACCTGATCACTAAGCCATAAATAAACATGGATGCCATCACATTTCACCACCTACACCATGATGAATTCATGTCACCTAGTACATAGCATTTACCATAATCCACAATATGATCTAGGGACCACAAGGCAATAATTGGGACACCACCCTCCAAGCTTTATCATATATCCTACTATCCACCAAAAGGATTCCTAGGCTTGATCAAAGGAAACCACCTCTAGGCTTTACCATATATGGTGCCATTCACTAGTCAAGGATTCCAAGGCTCACCAAGGAACACAATACCTGGCTTTACCACAACCCACAACTTGGTTCAGGGGTCACTAGGCTAATGGCTTTACCTACAATCCACAATCTAGTTCAGTGATCACTAGGTCATGTGTTCTTTCATTTAGAGATCCACCTCACTCAGCTTTGAATCCATTTGGAAATCCAACTCAACCAAAACATGAGAGCCCCATCGCACCATGGCTATCCAAAAATGGCAAGGAAAGGTTGAAGAACACTATCACACCTAGAAAAACCCATGCCCATGACAGTAAGAGAACCAATAACACACATGCATAACCATGCATGTCAAAACTAGCAAGGAAATCACACATGCAAATTGACACCTGCATATTATACCCTTGTAGTTACTTGATCATGTTCTTCCTTTCTTGATCCTACCTTCCTTTGCTTTATTTTCTCTTCTTGATCCAATGGTGAAGTGCTCCAAGAAAAAATTGTGTCCAAGTGTGAGAGAGAGAGAGAGAATAAAGAGAGAGCTCCAAAACTGAAATTACAAAAGGTTACCTACTGATCCTCATAAGCCTTTTTATTAATGAGGCCTCTATTTTCTTCATTTTACATTATTTTCCTTCATTTTCCTCCTCACATGCAACATATGACCTTTCACCTTTCTTTTCTCCTATTTTCTATTATTTTTATAAATAAATGCCAATAAATGCCACGTTACCTTTCCAAAACATTTGTCATTGCCTTTGCCAATTTCCTTTATCCATAATAACTGAAAGGAACACCCAATAGGATGTTTTTCCCACCATTAATATTAGAATATGCGTCCCATGACCGTGGTCTTATATATTTTTACATGGTTTTTTACCAAGGTTGTTACAACTGGATTTCCCTACTATGCACCTAAGTTGATCACCGGTAGGTTGCTCAGGGTTGGGGGTGCGCTGATTCTAGAAATTCAAGAAAACAAAAAAGAATCTCAAAGCTTCCTCTTCTAGAATATTCTAGGATTTGTTGTAACTATTTATTTAGATAAAAGTATCGAATCCTATCCTATCCTACCTTGGAGTTTTCATCCCTTATCCCTTGAGCTCATCCTCCCATCAAGAGTGGATCTCAAGCTCGAATTGGTAAAAGGGTAAGAATTCATGAACTACGTCCTTCACCTATATATTTATTGCCATCCATAGGAAAGGGGTTTGATTTTGGAGAGTGATTCTACCCTTATGTTTCTGATGTGAGAGATATCATTCCATGAATTAGGGGGATTAGAGGTTCACTTTGTGGCAAGGAAAGGACAAGTCAACTTGGAGGAGCTCTTCTGCAAGATCAACACCTATTTTTGGTTGTAACTCACTCCACTTCTATTAATGAAAAGAGTTATT
Organism: Pinus taeda; assembly: GCA_000404065.3. Classification (NCBI taxonomy): domain Eukaryota; kingdom Viridiplantae; phylum Streptophyta; class Pinopsida; order Pinales; family Pinaceae; genus Pinus; species Pinus taeda. The sequence continues at coordinate 37,866 of APFE030160052.1, forward strand.
TTCTTTCCTCTATGTGATGTTATGGTTTCATATATGTTAATACCATATTGATCTATTGAATAAAGTGATTAGATGATGTTTCATTGATTATGTGTATCATTACCTTGTGTTATCTAACTGTATAGGTTCTAACTATAGCGATCAGAGCTAGGATTGGTGTATTCAAGCCAAAGAAGGAGTGAAGCATATGAAATATTCCAGGTAGGCTTCATGTATTTATCTATTTACTTTAAGGAAAACATTAGTCCCTTTGTCTTTCTATTGTTCTATGTCATTCCAATAGGCCTAGGGAAGATACTTTTATCTGCAGTTGCAGCTCCGCATAAAAAGGGCCCTAGCGATTGAAGTTGCCCAAGAGAGAGAGGGAAAATCTATTTTATAGTTCTATACTACAAGGGCCTCATTGCTGATTGGAATTATGCAATGTGCAATAAAGGGAGGACATATAGGTATTATACCTAGTGGGGAAGTCCAAGAGACAAGGTGAGGAACTTGTTGATTGGAGATGCGCAATGCAATTTGCTCAAGGAAGGGGAGGTAGATATTGCACAATTGAGAATCATAGGGGTTGAGGGATGAGCTCATTATCTACTAGAATTGTGTAATGCATAGTAAGAGGCAAGATAAAAAAGGTATTGTGTATTCATAGGTTTTAGTCAGCAAGAGGGATAGGACTAGCCATTTTAACTGTGCAATGTGTAGTGATTGAGGAGAAAACTCCAAGGATTTCATATTTGAGGTTTGTAGTGACCTAAAGGTGACCTACTACTCACTAGAAATATACAATGTGTAGTAGGATGCTGACTAGATGAAGGTATTACGTAGTTGAGCAAGTTAGGGAGTCAAGGAGGTAGGTTAGGGCACTACAACTATACAATGCGTAGTAGTTGAAGAGGAAGCTTAGGGACTATATTGTTAGGTATGACAGTGACACTAGGATGGCCCTGTTATCCACTACAACTACACAAGGTGTAATCTAGGGCAAGACGAACCATGAACTGCACAGTTGGCAAGGCTAAGCAACCATATTTATGGTGTAACCCCAAGGTTACTCAATGTGCAAGTGGAGGAGGTTGTCCTTAAGAGGAGAAGAGTGCACAAGTTTGAGATATGAGGATTTAATCACTGATACTTAGGGGTGTGTAGAGTACTCATCACTTTCCTAGAAGGTTAAGTATGTTAATGAGTTGCAAAAGATGTGAGGAGAGGGATAGACTCCAAAACTAGCTAAGTGTTGGATCAATGGAACAAGGAAGAAAATATGATGTAAACAAGTTCCAAAACTGAATCACACACATGTATACCATCAAAAGAAACCCAATAGAATGCACCATACTCAAAATCCACATGCATACCTTGAAACAACAAGAAAACAACACTTATTTCTAAGTATGACAATTGAAATGTAGCTCTTTAACACTTAGAATACAAGTTATAACACAAGTGTCGACTACAACCAGAAATTATGCTAATCCATGGGAGAGTGTCTAGTGCATATTATTATGATACATAAGATCAACTAACATAGAATAGTGCACTAGAGCTACCTCTAGTGGTGCGCTAAATTGTGACACATGCAAGAGTGAAAACAATTAAAGCGACAATTGTGATAGTAAGAATAAGTGAGAATGAAAGTCGAAAAAGCTAAAGAAAGTGAAAGTGACACATGTGAAAGCTAAAGAAAGAATAATTAACACTTGTGAAAGTGAAAGAAAGAAAAAATGACAGTCATGAAAGTGAAAGCAACACTTATGAAAGAAAATGTGTGCAAAATAAAAGGTTGAGAAGACTCACTAGAATGATGATACAATTGCCACTAATGGTGAGAGAGATTGTCAAATAATGTTGTGCACTGACTACCAACATGAATTGTGGAGTGTTGTGTCCCTACCAAGTACGCAAGCACTATCAGTAGGGGCTACAAAGGGCCTATGAGTTGTGTAATGCATATTACCAAGGAATGCGCAATCATTGTTACTAGTGATTACACATTATCTAGTTACGGAGTTTGTGCAAGCATTGTTCTCAAGGAATGTCCAATGCTTATCTACAAAGGAAAGTATTGACTACTAAGATTGCAAAAATGAGGTGTGCTTGTGAATGCATTGAAAGCTATGCATGTATAATTAAGTGACTTCAACACTTTAGAATCTCAAAAGAAGACTTAAGAACTTGGGAAACATCAACCGACCATGAAGTAACTATGATCAACTTGGAGCAGTAGATTGTAATATCACAAGGAATCTCCAAAATTCAAGTGGAGGTAATATTTTGGAGGACATGTATCGCAGAGACAACACTTGGTGACACACTGGAAGAACTCTAGCTTCTTTGTTTAGGTCTATCTTTAAGGATAGATTCTATTCTTCAGGAAGTATTGATTCCCCATGTGAATTTCCTTAGATTCCCCACTTAATGTGGTTATAAATGTCATCTTTCCGATTCCCTTTCTTAGCTAAACACATTTACAAGGCTTAGTATATCCAATTGTTTCGATATGGGAGATGGATATTATATATTCATGAGTTTAATATGATTATATTTTTATTTCCATCTCTAGTGTTTCTCCACTACCAACATGCTTGTGCAATACCCTAGTGAAGTCACTTCAGTATAAAAATAATTGCTTTGCTGCCAACAATCATGTTCAGTAACTTGGCAAAGTTGCTTGCTTCACATACCTGCATGGGAAGTCTTTCTCTTATTTGATCCTTTATTTTATTTTTAATATGCTCATTGGAATTTTATCAGCATTCATACCACCAGGGTGGAAGAGGGATCCTAACTTATTAAGATCAAGAGAGGTTATTCCTTCATAGACTCTTATATACCTTTGAAATTAATATGCCCGCTCTTAGTTTTCTCCTTTCCCTTTTCTACTTGATGGGATCAACAAGTGAAACACCATTCAATTATCATACTGAGTCAAGCAATGAATATCCTAAAATATATATGGACATCGTGGTTCTGCTTATAGCTTTTTATTTGAATGAATTGTATTTTCCATTTATCCATGTTTGAGTTTAAAATATGTGTAGGCCAAACAAAAAGAGGAAGACATATTAATCAAGAGTTGCTCATCATCATAATTTCCTTTTAAAAACTTTGTGACATTGTTCTCTTGAGCCATATAAGAGTAATTTTCATCCATAGTCTTACTAAACAAAACACGGAAGAAAAGACATGAAAAAACAAAAAAGACAAAGGAAAAAGAACACATCAAATGTATAAAAAAGATGCATGACAGAAAGAAAGAAACAAAGTGAATGCAAATATTGGATAAATACCAAAATGCAGGGTCATGCAATGCAACTATAAAAGTAAAAATGTAGCTAGACCTACTCCTAACCTAATGGGATAGAAGGCCAGGAATAAGTGAAGTGAAATTTCCAATGTAGCCACCGAAGTTTCTCCCAACCTACAAGTAGAAAGATATGAGCAATTAAAAAAAATATACAACAATGTGCAAAAATAAATCTAACAACATGAATATTTTACACAATAAATTAAAGGCCTTGGTTTTATGAAACCAAATCACAAAAAGAAGAAAAGATAGATCAACGGCTTAAAAATTATCCTCTTCAAGGGGGAAACCTCCTTTACAATACATAAATGAAAAATTCTTGGATGATTCAAATGAGAAGACCTCCTTGGTATATATATAGGAGTCTAAGGGGTCACAATATAATCATAACCTACATAACAATAATAATGTAAGGGCACAACAATAACAATAGTGGGCCTCTATGGGGCACAACAATAACTACATGGGGGATACATGGGCATAAGAATAACAATAGGGGGCTACACTAACAATAAAAATAAGTTAGATGCACTAGTATTATAGGGACCTAACATGCCCCTCTCCTTAAAAAAAAAGTGTTTTCCTCAACGCTCGAGTAGTTCAGGATGCTTATGTATAAAATTCTTATCCTCCCATGTGGAATCTTCAGCGGGTAAATTCTTCCACTTAATGAGATATTCTGAAATTAAAAAATTTTGTAACTGTCAAGTTCTTGTTTTCATGATTGCTTCAGGCTCAAATATGATTTTTCCTTCTTTGACAAGTTATGGAAATGTTATTTGAACTCGTTTCTTGTCACCAATAACCTTCTCTAAGCATGAAACATTAAAAAATTGGTGAACTCAGGAAGATGCAGGCAACTCCAATTTGTATGCCATAATACCAATCTTTTGTAACACCTTGTAAGGACCATAGTACTTGGGTGATAATTTATTATCCTTCTTAGCTTGCTTGAGGGACAGTTGTTTGTATTGTTGTAGCCATAAAAATACCTAGTCACCTACATCAAAACTTTTTTCACTGCGATGTTGATATGCCTGTTGTTTCATTCGATTATGTGCAAGAGTGAGGTTATCCTTTAAGAGTTGGAGAACTTATTGTTGATGCTCAATGTGATCTTCCAATGCTTGAACCTTAGAGTTTCCTCTTAAATATGATGTGATGGATGGTGGATGATATTTGTAAAGTGCCATAAATGGGTTCATTTTGTTGCGGTATGGAAGGAAGTGTTATACCACCATTCAGCTAGAGTTAACCACTTGACCCATTATTTTTTTATCAGATACAAAGCAATGAAGATATCCTTCCAAACATTTGTTCACTATCTCAATTTTCCAATCAGATTGAGGGTGATAATATCTTTTATGGGCTAATTGAGTACCAAGACAAGAAAATAATTTTCTTCCAAAAATTTCGAGTGAAAATATGATCTCTGCCACTTACAATAATCTTTGGGTTTCCATTTAGCTTTTGAATTGTTTCCATAAATGCAATAGTAACTATATTGGCTTTAAAAAGACGAGATATTGAAAAAAGTGTGCATACTTGGTAAGTTTATCAACTACCACCATGATGACACTATTTCCTTAAAGTTGAGTAAACCTATGATAAAATCCATTGGGACCTCCTCCCAACACTGACTTGGAATGGCTAAAGGTTGTAATAGACCCGAGGTATTAATTGTCTCAACTTTATTTTTTTGGCAAACAAAAAATCCTACCACAAAATTTTGAATATCAGATTTAAGGCCATCCCAAAAAAAATCCTTCTTGACCCCATGGTAAGTTTTAAAAATCTTGAGTGTCATTCCAAGGGGGAATTGCACAATTCCAAAAGAATATTTTTCCTGAGTTGGGAATTCTTACAAATATATAATTGACCTTTGTACCATAATGAATAAATTTTCCAGCTAAATGTATCAAATGTACTAGGATCTTGCTGCAATTTTTGAATGAGTGTCCACACCTCTTCATCATTCTTCCATTCATCCCTACTTTGTTTATCCAATCAGGTTGGATAATAGAAATGAAACATAACAATGCTTCAACACCCTCATCATTTCTTGAGGGTGCATCTGCAGCAACATTATACTTCCATTTTTTGTAGATGATTTCAAAGTCATAACACAACATTTTTGTGACCCATTTTTGCTGCTCTTCTGAAGATAATCTTTGTTCCAAAAAGTATTTAACGCTATTATGATATGTTTTACCTTTAAGTGTCTTCCCATTACGTAAGGTCACCATTACTTTAGTGCATGTAGTAGTGATAACATTTCCTTCTCATAAATATCTTTGTGTAAATAATTTCCCTTGATTGGATGTCTTTCAAAATAAATGGGTCTTCCATCTTGCATTAAAAAGGCACCAATTCCATTTGATGGGCATCACATTCCACAATAAAGGTTTTTGTGAAGTCTGTTGTAGATAAGACTAGTGCTTGGCACATTGCCTCTTTAAGATGTTCAAAGTCTTTAGTTGCTTCTAAAGTCGAATAAAATGCATCTTTCTTCAGTAATGTTATTAGAGGTGATGCTATTATCCCTAATTCTTAACAAACTTGTGATAATACCCTGTCAACCGGTGAAATCATCGATGATGATTTATGGTTGTGGGGATTTTCCATTCCTTAGTGGCTTTAATTTTGTTAGGGTATACCTTAACACCCTCATGAGATATAATATGACCCAAATATTCCATCTCCTATACTTCGAAGAAACGTTTGGAGGTTTTTTCATATAATTTTTTCTCCTCCAATATTTTAAGCACCCTGTCAACATGTTGAACATGATCCTTCCAAGACTTATTATAGATTAATATATCATCAAAAACTACTAACAAAATTTTTCTAAGGGTTTGAAAATGGAATTCATCAAACCTTGAAATGTAGAAGGTACATTAATAAGGCCAAAAGGCATGACCCTCATGAGTTCTGAATGATGTTTTGAAAATGTCTTCAGTATTCATTCTAATTTGATGGTATCCTAAATGAAGATCCATCTTGGTGAAGTAAATTGCTCCAGGTAATTCATCCAACAATTCATCAATGATAGGAATGGAAATGTATTTTTAATATTGATCTTTTTGAGCTCCCTATAATCCAGACATTTACGCCATGATCCATCCTTCTTGTGCAATACTATTGGAGCATATAAATAACTTTGACTAGGTTGAATTATAACAACCTCTAGAATTTATGTAACCATACATTTAGTTTCACTCTTTTGGGCATATGGATATATTTAAGGTCTTATGTTTAGAGGAACACTTCTTGGAATCAAATGAATAGCATGAACATGATGATGAATAGGTGGGAGTCCTTTGGGAGCCTCAAATACCTTGGAATTATTGTCCAAGAATTTTCAAAGTTCTGGAGCAATAGATGATTTCGATGTTTGAACCTCTAGCGAGCATAATTGTGAAATTACACCCCATTGTTATTTCTTCAAAATATTTGTTATTCCATTAGATTTGATTATCCCATTTTCCCTGTGATACCCCTTAATTCAACTTCCTTTCCTTCCTAAAAAAATTTCAAGAAACGTTCTTGAAAATTAAAAGCTATCGTCCCCAAATATTGTAACCATTGGACTCCTAGTACAACATCAACGCCACCCATTGCAACAGAAAGCATTAGAATATTCAATACATATTACCCTATGGTTAGCTTGATATTCTGGCACTTTCTAGAGCAAATTATAGTTCCTCCATTTGAAACCATCACTTGACACTCTGGTGCTGGATATAGCAAGAGATTCAATTTCTTAACTATCTTACAATGAATAAAATTATGGGTACTACCTGAATCAATCAGAGCTATTATTCTTTTCTTCTTGATATATCATTCTATCTTGAGAGTTTTAGGAGTGGTAATTCTTTACAATGCATTACAATATATGGTCATATTCATTTCTTCTTTATCTTGGGTTGGTTCCTAGTGTATAACCTCCTCTTTTGATGTTTCTTGTTCCTTTTATTCCTCCTCTTCACAATTTATTTAGAATAATTTTTTCTTAGCACACTTATGACCTTTAGTGTACTTGCTATCACCACTGTAACAAAGCCCTTTCACTCTTTTTTCCTCTAATTGTTGTGATTTCAACCTTGTAGGTTATGGAAGGCTAGGAGCAACAACACTTCCATATTTGTAGTTGTGAGTGGTAGACTTCCTTATTGCCATAATTTTGCTTTCAATTTTTCTTGCCACCCTAGATGCCTTCTACAATGAATCAGGTTCCCAAAGAAAAACCTCATGTTGGATTTTATCCTTTAGTGTCCCTCTGAAGACATCAATCTGATGCTCCTTTGGAATTTCAGTTACCCTGATATTAAATTTTTGGAAGTCCTCAATGTGCTCCGCCATTGAACTCTTTATTTATCAATTGCATTAAGAATGTGTTTCTCTTTGTATCCTCACAATGTATTATAATTTCCTCCATAAAAATATCCAAGTGGCAAGTGTTTTACAAGGAAAAATCCATCGATACCATACAAACTGATTAGGCTCTAAATATAAGGATGCAATGTGTACCTTTTGTGTGTGTTGCACATCATGGAGTTCAAAATATTGTTCCATCTATAGTATCCAAGTTACTAGATCCTTTCCATCAAATTTCCTCACATCTATCTTTAGAATATGGTGGTTCTTAAACCCGACATTGGAGTCTCTAAAATCATAATTCATATTCCTTTTGTCCTTATCATGATTTTCATGGATTACCTTGTCACAAATGGGAAGCCTTTCTTCTAGAAACTTTTCCAAACCTTCATTCAACCCTTCCATCTTGACATTCATCATTGCTTCCATGTATTCTTTTAAACCATCCTTCAAATCGTTCATGTCCCTTTTTATTTTTACTTTTAAACCATGCATCTTAACATTAAATGCTTCTAATTCATTTTTGGTTACTCTTTGCGAGAGTGAAATTTGTTGCACTTGGTCTCTTAATTTAGATATATCATGTTGCATTTCTTCCTCTTCTTCATGTGTCATAGTATAGATTGTTGGTTACTTACTAGGTGTGTCCATTTTTATTATACGAGAAATTTTGGAACCAAATAATGATATATGTGCTTCATTATGCCCTTTAAAACACTTCAAATTGATTTTTCAAACAAAAGTTATGTAAAATTTTAAAAACATATTCTTGCTTTTTAGGAGCTCAATATTGAAACATTGTATCTTTTTAATTTTGATTCTTAGGGGTATGAAATTTCACCCTACAGTAGCCCTCTCAGTCTTCTTTAAAATTCCACAAGTCATATCAAAATTGTATTTTTTAGGATAAATTTATGCCAAATCTCCCACGATGACCTGATTATTAACTGATTTAGTAGAGTCATCTTGTACGAATTTGCATGTGTCAAAGTTTCAACGTTAGGGTTTGAAAATGATACACAAAAAACTACAATCCATGCACTTTGAACTACTTTTTACAAAATTCAAATCCGATAATTGGAGAGAAAGTTATGACGATTTTCCCTAGGTCACATATTTGAGATTGAATTCTAAAGCCTACAAAAACCCTAACTTCCTCACATCATATCTATGAAAAATAGCGAACCAAGATCTAAAGTTAGTACACGAAGTTCACCAATATCTTGACTCGACGTTCTTGGAATTTCAGCCTCTGAAGCCTTGTAGAAAAAAATGTTATAGAAAAAATGTCAAGATGGCATGTTTAAAGAAGTGAAACCCTAGAATCCAAAGATTTGATGCCAAATGTTATGCAACCAGCTCACAAATAGAATAAAAGATAGATCAATGACTTAAAAATTATCCTCTTTGTGGGGGAATCTCCTTTACATTACATAAATGAATAATTCTTAGGAGTCTAAGGGGTCACAAAAATAACCACCTGGGGGATACATGGGCACAAAAATAACAATAGGGGGTTACGCTAACAATAAAAATAAGGCGGATGCACTAGTATGATAGGGACTTAACACTTTCCTGGAGGTAGAAATATGTGTCATAATGATTGACTTTAACTAGCTTGCAATCATACTTTTTCAATTAGAAATATAGTCATACAAACATCAAAAGCTTCTTGTGAATATACCTTCATTCACATTTTCATTCTTAGCAAATATCAAGAAAGGTTGAAACTTATTATTAGCCACATCACTTACTAAGTAAGATGTTTCCAACCAATCATTGATTTGATCATTGAATTCAAAACAATCCTCTTGAAATCCCTAAAATTCTTGAAATAATGAGACTTTAATTAATGAATTTGAATTATGGGGAGAATCTTTCAAAGAATAAATAATTTGATCTCTCTCAGTATCCTTGTCAAGATTATGAATGCCTGACATAACCATCAGCAATAACTGAAGTGCTTGAATTATCTGACAAGTGTCTGAACAACGAAATGATGCATTAGAGAAGTTTTGAGATCTAAAATGGGCCTCTTAAGGAATATTATAAAATAATAGTGGAAATAATAAAATAAGATTAGATTACATCATTAAATTTTAGAGGGAAAGAATAAAAAACACTAGTTTTTAACCTCATATTTTCAACTTATATCCTCTTGTTTTACTCAAATTTCGAGCAGGAGCACTCATTGGATGTAGAATTTAATTCCTCAACCAAGGAGTACCCATCTTGTATACGTTCGATGGACCTTGCTACATGAAAAATGAGAAACACATGAAAAAATGTAATTGCAATCATGTTTTTCATGTATTTTTCATTTTTCGTGTAATAGGGTCCATCGAAAGTATCTAACATGGGTAGTCCTTGGATGAGGAATTAAATTATGCATCGAACAAGTGCCCATGCTTGAAATTTGAGTAAAATTGTAGGGCGATAAGTTGAAAAAAAAGTATTTTCATCTTTTTATCTTTTACTTTTTTACTCCAAAAATAGTGAATCCCCCCCCATGGTTGACATCATCATCTTGAATCCTAATGGTTCTTATAAAGTTAATTTTGGATGTACTTTTGTTTTGAGGCCAGTTTATACCTCAAAATTTCTATAATGAATCAAAATAATTTATGGCCTTGATGGTATCAATAAATATAAAATAATTATCATTAGATACACCAGCGAGAAAATGATTAATCGAAAAATAGGTGTTATGGCTAGTGTTATGATCAGATGGGCATGTTAAGGCATAACATTATTTGTTATTCGACCATAAAGGTAGATCGATTTGAGAAATTTCACGAATGCTTTGAATAATCGAATCAGTTTCCTCACACGTTGAGCACAAAAAATCACTACCTTATGTCTGATCAGAAGAATTAAAGATGAATGTTAGTATAGCAAATACGGGAAACCAAAAAATATACATCATATCAACATGTGTTGAATCGGATTCAACCTTTATATCATCTTAGGAAATTAATCTATCAATATGAGGATTCACCAATAACTCAAGCATTCACTAACACTCAAAAGGATAGCTTGTGCCAGAAGGAAAACGATTAGAATCACAATATTCACAAGGAATACCAGGAGATGATTATTCTCGGAAGTATTTGAAAAATGTGAATCCTTCAGCCAATGAGAATTTATGTTATGATAATCAAAATGATAAGCTTCATAGATTTTTGCATCCATGAAATATGTACATTCCAATCCCGAGTTCAATGCAAGAGGTTTACATGAAGAGGAATTAACTACAAAAAATATATATTCTATCCAATTAGAAACCAAATCTTGAAAATTAAAAAATTTTCTCGAAAAAACCCAAAATCTATCAAGAATGAGTTTACATCTAATGAAACAATATGGAGAAAATAATTCTGTGAGAAAATCCAAATCTAACCTAGTTTCGGGAACTCATCAAAATTGTAAGAACCTGACATAACCATCAATGAGATTTGAAGTTCCTAGACTCCCTAACATGTCCCAAAACTTTCAAATGTTTGTTAATCCTATTTTGAGAGTTGAGTCAGAACACAAATTGTATGTGGACAGCTAGTATCAGTTATTTCAACAAGATCACTATTATCTAGATATCATCCATCTACATCACTGGTTTGATCAAAATTTTCAACCTTGAGAAATAGATTACTCAAGTCATAAGATTCTTCTTATTGTGTGAATATCGGAGAAATCCCATGAGTAATATGAACCAAGGAATTATCCTCATGGAAGACTAGAGATTGTAAGGAAGGGAATTGATGCTCTATGATTTTGTTGCTTTCTTCTTCATCGTGGATGACCTCACTACCTCCTATGAATTCAAAATTGTTCTTATTGGATTGTGTTAGGGCCTAAATCTACCTTAGCATGAGAAAGGTAGGACCTAGGATAACATCAAACCACGCTTAACCCGGTAGCTAGCCCTACCAGGTCGGGAGAGGGCTCTCTCCTAGTCAATCTCAGCAAAATATGATCAATGATGCTTGAGATGTCTGATGTGAAGACTAATTTTAGGCTAGGTATGTGTGCATAAGAGTTTAATTGATTTTGATGATGTTTTGTTGGCTCAAATGTGAAAGGCAGATTTGGGCCTGGGGAATGAGGCTCAGTTTTGCAGAGATCTCTATGGGGCAAGGTAGGCAAATGATTTGATAGTTCAAATTGAATGGAATGGAGAGCTTTAGACAGGTGAGGAGTTGAAGAGGGCAAGAAAACCTCAGGGATCCTCTTCAAACAGCTGAAAACATAAATAAGTAGGCAAATGATTTGATAGTTCAAATTGAATGGAATGGAGAGCTTTAGAGAGGTGAGGAGTTGAAGAGGGAAAGAAAACCTCAGGGATCCTCTTCAAATAGCTGAAAACATAAATAACTAAGCAAACCCTAGGTAGAGCACTGCAATTTCAATGGATTCTACCTTTATCCTTGTTTGTTTTAGTTAAGATGAAGCAAGAGAGATAATGGCATACATAAAACACATGTAAACTTACAATTACAGAAGGAGACACAATACCAAAGCAAGATGCCACATGAATCCCATAAAGTGCTACAAACCCTAGTCTATTCCTTAGCCAAACTGCTGAAATGTGTATACAATGAAACTCCAAGCTTTCCCAAAAGTCCAACCTTTGCTAATGACAGAAAAATTACAAAATATAGGCAACCAACAACTCATTCTAACCTCTAGGGGTCGAGCTCATAATTTTAGGAGCTGTTCCAACAAATTCTAAACTAAGAACTAAAAAGTAGGCAGTGGAACAACTTGCCTCTAAAAACTAGGGAACTGATTCATTCAGTTGCAAACTACCTTTTCTTGGATGAATCTACCTCTATGGGTGAAAATTTATCATAATTACATCAAAATCCATCAAGTCACATTAAATTACATCATGAGTTTGACAATTAGAAGGAGAAAAGTCAAATTGTCAAGAAACTAAGTGAAAAATAGAGTTTTTTGGCCAAAATGAGCAAAATTTCTCCAATGCGCCGCGTTGATTTCCCTATGCATAGTGCCTTTTTGCAACTGATTTTGGAGGCCTTCCCGGTCTCACAATTTCCTCCACGTGGGCTTGCTGGAAAGGTCTACCTATCTAATTTCCAGAGAAAGTAGAATTTTTTAATTTGGCCTCCATTTGCCCCTCCAAAACTGAGCTCTCCCAACACCACTTCTTGTGTGTCCAAAAAGGGGCAAAAAGGTCATTTTTGAGGTGTTTTTGACCTTTTTGGAAGCTCAAAACCTGTCAAACTTTCTTGGCCATTTGTGGGCATGCATATTTTTTCATGAAAAATCCAAAAATGTTGAGTTTTCCTCAAAAGGAGATCCCCATCAAAAGCGCGCGCCAGGTGGCGCGGCGCATCAGGCAGAAAAACTTGTTTTTTAGGCCAAAAATTTCAAAATTGCAAAAAGTGTTTCAAATTTCTTGAAATTTGGGCTGAGTGTCCTCCATTAAGTTTTTTGTTGGTCCAACAAATCCTTAGCCAAGATATAAATTCTATCTTGCTCTTTTCGCTTCTTCGATGCTTTCTTCGGCTTGGCCTTCAAAATCCTGATTCTTGCTTTGCACACCTTGTTTCTCGCCAAGTAATGATGGCCCATGTGCCTCAACATATTTTTCTTGTTGTTGGCCTTCTCTAGCATCCTTTTCCAAGTGCAAGTTTGTTCTCTCAAGCCATGATTCCCGGTCATGTTCATTCTCTTGCTCATACCCATGATCACTGTCTCTTTCCATTGTTTTCCTTTGGTTTTGAAAAATGTGGTTGTATATGGATGGTCTTGTGGATAACAGTGTGAAAATATGGTGGAGGAATGAAATGGGTAGAGTGTATGGAAGAGAGTGTAAAAATGTATGTGTGAACAGAGTTTAGGGATGGGAGTAACAGTTTTAGGGATGTGAGTAGGGTTTGGGGAGTGTAGCTTTCGGAAAATTATATGTGGAGAATGGGATTATGGGGAAAATGTATGAGGGGAGTGGGATTAAGGGGACAGGGTATACAACCATTAGTGCAATGAAGAAAACTAGGGTTTCACCCTAGAAGCTAGGGTTTTAGGGTTTTGGGGATAGGGGAGTAGGATGAGTGGAAATGAGAGGGGAAATGGGAAATGAAATTAGTGAAATGTAGTGAAGGTATGTGAAAGTGGTAGAGGGGAATAAGACAACAAAAAATGGAAATTTTGAAAACCCTAGGCAGATTTTCAATGAAACTGTGCAAGGAGATAGGGTTTTAATATTTCCCTATTAAATCACCAGGAGGATTGAGACAAACTCATGCATTGAGCATATTGGAGTGTGAAATTACTTGGGCAATGAGGAATTTACAATTTTGGGAGCTTTGGTGGAAGATTTGAATGGATTTCAGGCTTTGTAGCCCAATGCACCGCGCTGCCCCAATGTGTAGCGTTGGCTCAATGCATAGTGCCTTTTTGTAGTAGGATTTTGGAGGCCTTTCTAGTGTCCAAACCGGGCACAAGATAGCTCCTTGGAAAGTTTATTGAGTCTACTTTCCAACCCAACTTGAATTTTTCAATTTGGAGTTCATTTTCCTTGTCAAAAATCAAATCTCCCAAGACTAGTCAAAATGTGCAAAATGAGGCGACGTCAAGGTAGAGTGTTGTTGCAGTAAACTTTTGAAGGTCTTCCTCAACCCCAAATTGAGTTTATGATAGCTCATTGGAAATATCTTTGTGTCTAGTTATAATTTGACTCATCATGCAAGTTATTAGGCCAACCAAGCTAGGAGAAATCGTGATTTTCCCAAGGTCACTTCAGAGGTGCATCAATTCTCCTGAGGCAACTGCTATTTTAACATTTCTCTAAAACCATGACACCTGTGTAAAAAGTGGAGTTTTTTCTTCCTTGGTATATTATGGACAAAAACTCTCTCAGTTTTCCCAAATTCATCTTTTCTTGCTCAGAAGCATCATTTGAGTAAAACCTACCCCAATGTGTGGAATAGGGGATTTGTCGAAATTAAGGGAAATGAAGGGGATAAGGGGCTTCTAAATTCTTGAGAAAATTTTGGGAGGTAGGGAGGGATGTTAGGAAGCAGGATAAAGTGGAATTTCAAATATTGAGTGATGGGAAGGGGTCCAAAAGGGCAAAACACATGCCTAGCCTATAAAATTGTCAAGTTGTAGCAAGAAACTAGGGTTTGTGCGAAAATGAGGAATTTGAGGGATATCAGTGATGGGAAGTGTTTAATAAGGTAATTAAGGATAAGGGAAGGTGTATGAACATTAGGATACAAGTTTTATTGATGATTTGATCATCCACGAGAAATTACCCTCAAAGCCCTAGGAGAGGGAAATGAACCTTACCTAGGCACAACTGAAGCATGAACAAGGTGTAAAATGACCCATTGGAGCCTGACATGATGATGACAACCCTCTGAATAATGGTACACTCAGCTAAATGGTGACATGGACTGACATTTGGACAACTTTGAAAGGAGTGAAAGCAAACCCTAGACCTAATACCTAGTGACTAGATATTACTTGAAGACTCACTAAAATGACAAAATTTGACCTTCACACCTTAAAATCACTTTGTAGGAGCATGTTTGATCACTGGAGGAAGGTTGCAAAGACTGACACTAACAGATTGTAGACTTAAAGAGCATGGAATATATTCATCACTCATTAATTAATTACAACCAGTACGACACAAAGGATAGTAAGTTGAAGAAGAAGTTTCTATAAGAAGATATTCTTGAGAAATAAAAAAATTGGTCGACATACCTGGGCATTCATGAACATGTACATTAGCGAGGTCATTGTTATCAATATGATGGTTTTCCAAGGCTTTATATTGATTAAACATCTTGATTTCATTTGAATGACTATTGATATCACTAGTGTTATGCAACCAGGTCACAAAATAGAAGAAAAGATATAGCAACGAATTCAAAATCAGCCTCTTCGAGGGTCAAACCTCCATTACATTACACAAATGAAAAATTCTTGGATGCTACAAATGACAAGACTTCCTTTCTATATATAGGAGTCTAAGGGGTCACAATATAGTCAAGTAGACATAACAATAATAATGCAAGGGCACAATAATAACAATAGTGGGCTTCTATGGGGCACAATAATAGCAATATGGGTAAAACATGGGCACAACAATAACAATAAGGGGCTACAATGAAAGTAATAATAAGGGAATGCATTTGTATTATAGGGGTCTAACATGCCCCTCTCCTTCAGAAAAGTGTTGTCCTTAATGCTTGAGTAGTTCTAGATGCTTTTGTATAAAATTCTCATCCTCCCATGTGGAATCTTCAACGAGTAAGTTCTTCCACTTGATGAGATACTCTAAAATTGATTGAATTCATAGCTGTCAAGTTCTTGTTTCTGTGACTGCTTCAGGTTCCAAAATGATTTTTCCTTCCCCATCAAGTTCTGGAAATATTGTTTGAACTGGGAGCTTATCACATATAACCTTCTTTAAGAATTAAACATGGAAAACTAGGTGCACTCAGGAAGCTATAGGAAGCTCCAATTTGTATGCCATAGTACCAATATTTTGCAACACCTTGTACGAAACATAATACTTTGGTGATAATTTATTATCCTTCTTAGCTTGCTTGAGGGACATTTGTTTGTATGGTTGTAGGCATAGAAATACCCAGTCACCTACATCAAAAATTCTTTCGTTTGATGTTGATCTTCGTATTGTTTCATTCTATTTTGTGCCAAAGTAAGGTTATCCTTTAAGAGTTGGAGAACTTGTCATTGATGCTCGATGTGATCTTCCACTGCTTGAACCTTAGAATTTTCTATTAAATATGATTTGATGGACGGTGGATGATATCCATAAAGTGACATAAATGGGGTCATTTTTGCTACAGTATGGAAGGAAGTGTTATATCACCATTCAACCAAAGGCAACCATTTGACCCATTGTGTCTGTTTATCATATACAAAGCAACGAAGGTGTCCTTCCAAACATGTGTTCACTATATCAATTTGCCCATCAGATTGAGGATGATTTGATGATCTATGAGCTAACTGAGTACCTAGATAAGAAAATAATTTTATCCAAAAATTTCCAATGGAAATGGGATCTCTATCGCTTACAATAATATTTGGGTTTCCATGTAGCTTTTGAATTACTTCCATAAATGTAATAGCAATTGTACTGGCTTTAAAGGGATCAAATAATGCACAAAAGTGTGCATACTTGGTAAGCCTATCAACTACCACCATGATGACACTCTTCCGTTCAGACTTGGGTAAAAATGTGATAAAATCCATTGAAACCACGTCCCAACATTGACTTGGAATGGATAAAGGTTGTAATAGACCTGGGGTCTTAATTGTTTAAACTTTTTTTGTTGGAAAACCAAACATTCTGCCACAAATATTTGCATATCATATTTAAGGCCATCTTTAAAAAAATCCTTCTTAACCTTGTGGTAAGTTTTTAAAAATCCTGAGTGCCCTCCTAAGGGAGAGGTGTGCAATTCCATAAGAATCTTTTGTTTGAGTTGGGAATTCTTATAGAGGTATAAGTGATTTTTTTACCATAACAAATCAATTTTCTAGCTAAATGTATCAGATGTACTGGGGTCTTGTTGTAAATTTTGAATGAGTGCCCACACTTCTTTGCCCTTCTTCCATTAATCCCTTGCTTCGTTTATCCAATCTGGTTAGATGATAGAAATGGCACAAAGCAATGCTTCAAGATCCTCATCCTTTCTTGAGAGTGCAACTACAACAACATTTTTCTTCCATTTTTTGTAGATGATTTCAAATTCATAACCCAACATCTTTGTGACCCATTTTTGTTGCTATTCTAAAGATAATATTTGTTCTAAGAAGTATTTAAGGCTGTCATGATCTATTTTTACCTTAAAGTGTCTTCCCATTAGGTAAGGTCACCATTTCTTAAATGCATGTAGTATTGCCAACATTTCCTTCTCACAAATAGCTTTGTGTAAACAATCTCCTTTGATCGGATGACTTTTGAAAGCAATCGGTATTTCTTCTTGCATTAAAACAACACCAATTCCATTTCTTGAGGCATCACATTCCACAATAAAGTTTTTTGTGAAGTCTAATGTAGCTAAGACCGGTGCTTTGCACATTGTCTCTTTAAGATGTTTAAAGGCTTTCGTTGCTTCTGGAGTCCAAGGAAATGCATCTTTCTTCAATAATGTTGCTAGAGGTGTTGTTATTCTCCCATAATTCTTAACAGACTTGCGATAATACCCTGTCAACCCGAGAAATCCTTGTAGATGCTTTATGGATGTGTGGATTTTCCATTCCTTAATTGCTTTAATTTTTCTAGGGTCTACCTTAACACCTTCATGAGATACAATATCACCCAAATATTCCACCTCTTGTACTCCAAAGAAACATTTGGATGTTTTTTCATATAATTATTTCTCCTCCAATAGTTTAAGCTCTCTATAAACATGTTGAACATGATCCTTCCAGGACTTGTTCTAGATTAGTATATCATCAAAAAATACTAACACAAATTTTCTAAGGAAGGGTTTGAAAATGGAATTCATCAAACCTTGAAATGTAGAAGGTGCATTGGTAAGGCCAAAAGGCATGACCAAGAATTCATAATGACCCTCATAAGTTCTATATGCTGATTTCAGAATGTCTTTAGTATTCATTCTGATTTGATGATATCTTGTACGAAGGTCCAAATTGGTGAAGAAAATTTCTCCATGGAATTCATCCAATAATTCATCAATGATGGGAATGGTAAATTTATCTTTAATAGTGAGCTTGTTGAGATTCCTATAATCCGGACACGCGCACCATGATCCATCCTTCTTGTGCACCAATACTATTGGAGCAGAGAAAGAACTTTGACTAGGTTGAATTATACCAACCTCTAGCATTTCTGCAACCATACGTTCAATTTCACTTTTTTGGGCATAGGGATATCTGTAAGGCCTGATGTTTGGAGGAACCACTTCCTGGAATCAAATGAATAGCATGATCATGATCACGAATAGGTGGGAGGCCTTTGAGAGTCTCAAATACCTTGGAATGATTTTCCAAGACATTTTGGATATCTAGAGAAATAGATGATTTCGATGTGAGAACCTCTAGCGAATATAATAGTGCAATTATGCCACATTGTTATTTCTTTAGAAGCTTTATCATGTTGTTGGATTTGATTATCTGCCTCGGTTTCCCTATGATACCCCTTAATTCAACTTCCTTTTCTTCTGAGAAAAAAAAAAAGGAAAAAAGAAGGAGAAGAAGAAGAAAATTTCTTGAAAATTGAATGTTATCGTACCCAAATATTGTAGCCATTGGACTCCTAGTATAACATCAGCACCACCCATTGGAATGAAAAGCATTGGACTATTCAACACATTTTCTCCCATGGATAGCTTGAAATTATGACACTTTCTAGATAAATTTATGGCTCTTCCACTTGCAACCATAACTTGACACTCTAGTGCTCGATATAGGAAGCAATTCAATTCCTTCGCTATCTTACAATAATTAAAATTATGCGTATTGCCTTAATCAATCAACACTATTACCTTTTTCTTCTTGATAGTTTGAGGAGTACTTCTTCTGGCCAATGTGTTACAATATATGGTTAGATTCATTTTTTCTTTCTCTAGGCATTGTTCCTGGTTTGTATCCTCTTATTTTGATGTTTCTTGTTCCTTTTCTTCTTCCTCTTCGCAATCTATGTAAAATAATGTATTCTCAGCACACTTATGACCTTTAGTGTATTTGTTATCACAACTGTAACAAAGCCCTTTTGCTTTTTTTTCTTCCAATTGTTGTGGTGTCAACCTTGTAGGTTGTGAAAGGCTAGGTGCAACAACACTTCCATATTTATACTTGTGATTGGTAGGCTTCCTTGTTGCCATAATTTTGCTTTCAATTTTTCTTGCCAACCTGAATGCCTTCTCCAATGAATTAGGTTCCCAAATGTGAACCTCATGTTGTATTTTATCCTTTAATGACCGTATGAACACATCAATCCTATGCTCCTTTGGAATATCTTTTACCCTTATATTCAATTTTTGGAAGTCCTTAATGTGCTCCACCATTGAACCTTTTTGTTTGAGATTTATCAATTGGCTAAAAAAGGTGTTTCTTTTTGTATCCTCATAATGTGCAATCATTTCTTCAGTAAAAATTTCCCAAGTGAAAATTTGTTTACGAGAAAAAATCCATCAATACCATACAAACTGATTGGGTTCCAAATATAAAGTTGTGATGTGTACCTTTTGTGTGTTTTGCACATTATGGAGATTGAAATATTGCTCCATCTATAGTATCCATGTTATGGGATCCTTGCCATCAAACTTCCTCATATTTAACTTTGGAACATGGTGGGTCTTCAATCCAACGTTAGAGTCTATGAAATCATGATTAACATTTCTTTTGTTCTCATCATGAGTTTCCTTTACTACCCTTTCACCATTAGTAAGAATTTATTGTAGAAGCGTTGTCAAATCTATCTTCAAATCTTCCATGTTGCCTTTAAGTTTTTCTTCTATACCATACATCTTAGCTTTCATTCCATTCATCTTAGCTTCCATGCCATTCTTTAAACCATCCATCTTAGATTCCACACCTTTCTTTAAACTATCCATCTTAGCTTCTGTTACTTTTTGTGAGAGTGAAATTTATTGCACTTGGTCTCATAATTTTGATATATCATGTTTCATTTCTTCCTCTTCTTCATGAGTCATGCTAGAGCTTTCTGGTTGCTTACTAGGTGTTTCAATTTTCTTTCTTCAAGACATAATTTAATGATAATTATGCTTCATTATGTCCTTTGAATTCCTCCAAACTAATTTTTCAAACCAAACTTATGCAAAATTTTAAAAAGACTACACACCTTTTTTGGCTTTGTAGGAGCTCAATATTGAGTCTGTTGTATCTTTGTAATTGCGAATGTCTAAGATCTGAAATTTCATTCTATGGTATCCCTCTGCGTACTCATTCCAACCCTGCAAGTATGATCAATATTGGATTCTCCAAGAAATAGTTATTCCAAATCTCCCACGATGATCTAATTATAGACTACTTCAGTCGGGCTAACTTGTACAAAGTGCCACATGTCACTTTTTCAACCTTTAGACCTGAAACCGATACACAGAAAACTAAAGTCCGTCCTCTTTCTGTACCATTTTACAAAATCTCAATCTGATACTCAGAGAGAAATTTATTATGATTTTCCCCAAGTCACATCTTTGCGATATAATTCGAGAGCCTTCAAAAACCCTATCTTCCTTGGATCATATCTCCGAAAATATAGAGATAAAAGATTTGAAATCCATACCTAAGATTCATCAAGATATTGAATCAAATGGGTTTTAATTTTAGATTTTAAAACGTCTTATAAAAACAGCTATAGCAAAAATTCCATGATGACCAGTTTGAAGCAGCAAAACCATAGAATCCAAAGCTCTGATACCAATTGTTATGCAACTAACTCACAAAATAAAATAAAAGATAGAGAAATGTCTTCAAAATCAACCTCTTCAAGGGGGAAACCTCCTCTACATTACACAAATGAACAATTCTTGGATGCTACAAATGACAAGACCTCCTTTCTATATGTAGGAGTCTAAGGGGTCACAATATAGTCAAGTCGACATAACAATAATAATGTAAGGGCACAACAATAACAATAGTGGGCTTCTATGGGGCACAATAATAGCAATATGGGGACAACATGGGCACAATGATAACAATAAGGGTCTACAATGATAATAATAATAAGGGAATACAATAGTATTATAGGGGCCTAACAACTAGATTCTAAATCAACCAAGGATGAAAGAACATCATCTTGACATAGGGGATTTTGAAAGGGAGAAGAGAGATTAAGATCATCTTCACACTCATTTCCCCCTACCTCCAAAATGTGACCACCTTGTACCTAATCACAATTTTTACCAACAAATTGAAAATCAAGAGGGTGTGAAGAACTAACTAGTGGAGAAGATTGATCAAACGGATCAAGGTACTAAGGATCGTGACATGTAGATGAGAGACGATGGAAAGTGTCCCTTGAAGGAACAATACCCTTATTGATGTTGGATTCAAGATTTCAGTTATGTGCATTAATGTGATATGTGGGAATCAAGCGACTAGTCTTCACCTTAGGTTGCTTGTATTGATTAATACATTCCAAGTTTTCCTATATACAGAGAAGACCATGAAGATAAAATGTAGGTTGGATAAATGGATCATCAATTTGATTTTTGGATTTACTAACTTCAGCAACAAAACTAGAGACTACCTTGCTTTCCAATGAAAAGGGAGGGGGATAAGGGACAAAAGGGGAAGTAGGTTGCTCCTTTGAATTTGAGGTGTCTCATTATCAAAATAAGTTTTGAGAGTGTAATAAACCAAGTATTCAGATTCAGTTGTTTCAAGGATATTAGAGCTAGATACTGAAACTTTTCCTTAAATAAATCCCAATCCATATCTTCTTCAAGAAACTCATAACATAGGTGAATAAATCTATTAGAAAAATCCTCTATTGATTTATCATATTTCATTCTAAGTTAATTAAACCTTTTATAAACATCTCAATAATCATACCTTCCAAAGGCTTGGTGAAGCTCCTTGAAGAGTTGCTCAAATAAATGAATGGAAGCAATTAGTAAGGTGTGACACTAAAGCTTAACTTGACGATTAGTAAGTTGATTAATCCTTTTATAAACATCACGATAATCATACCTTCCAAAGGCTTGGTGAAGCTCCTGGAAGACTTGTTCAAATGAATGAATGGAAGAAATTATTAAGGTATGACACTAAAGCTTAACTTGACCTTCAAGTGTGAGGGTGTATAATGTACAAGTAACATCTTTTGATATCACTTCATTAAGATCACAAAAATTAAGAAATCGTGATGCAGGATCATCCCAGTTCCAAGTCAAAATGTATTTTGACTAGAATATGGGTCTACATGTGTGAAGTTGTTGAATTTAATGTATTTTCCTAAAGTTTATAGAATAATTTTAAATAATTAAAGTGAGTATTGATGCAATCAAATCTCTTCTAAAAGAGTGATATCAAAATTATTTGGGATATTTAGAGAGATTTGAGGATTAGTTAGATTTTATGAGAGAAATGTGGATCTAGATATCTAGAGATAGGATTTTCTAATGGAATTGTGGATCTGAAATGAAATCAATTCAGAATCCTTTTTGAACATATTTTGTAATCCAAAAGGAAGAAAGGCCATCATAGGAAAAAAGGAGAGAAGTAGATAGGCATAGAGGAGAGAGTGGTCACCAAGACAAGAGGGTGAATTGTTGTTTTCAGGCTAAGGCCTTTTGTAATTATTTGTATATAATTCAGGAGGACACTCTATTTTGAGTGTATGGAAACCAAATGTCGAGCCATTGTTTATTATTTACAAGCCTAGTGTATATATATTATATGTAGTTATCCTTATGTTTTTAATAATATTTTTGTGTACAGGCCTACAACAGGAAGCTCAAGAGGGATTGATGCAACAATTGAAGGGTATAAAATAATACTGAACCTATTCCAGTATTAGAGTTGCGCAAAAGAGGTATAAAAAAGGTCATAGCATAAGTGTGCAAGTTGCGACATAGTCAAAGGTAAGACTTAACAAAATTCAAAGTTGAAGGCTTAAAATGGAGCTAAGATCAAGTTTGAGTCCAATATGCAGTAATAGAGGAGACTTGCAAGACGTCATAAGGTCGAGAACATATATAGGAGTCGAGTGACTATAAAAGAAAGTGTTGCAAGACTTGACATTTTTTGTTTATCTCCATAAACTTGTCACTTGATAGTTCATTATTTTAAAGAGGTTGGCTATACTTAGGAGCCAAGTGGGTCCTGCTCGAAGGCTTTATACTCCGACAATTTCTTCAATTTCACTTATGCAATGGTTTGGGCTACTATGAACGGGCTCATGTGGCATCGACAAGACCTAAAACCAAGTGGGTCCCACCTAGAGGTTCTTTACCGCGACGAACTTTGGTAATCCCTTATTCTAGTGAGTTGAGCTTTTGAGAGTGGGCCAAAGGCATTAAGTGGAGAACATGAGTGGGTCCCACTTGGAGGATTATTACCCCGATTGTTTTGTTAACACATTTTCCCATCAAACGGGGCTATCATAAGCAGGCTCTTGTGGCATCAACAAATCACAAGGTCAATGTGATCCAACCAAGAGGTTTTATTTTCAGAGGTATAAGAAGTGGTAACTAGGGTTGTAGCAGGCATGCGTGTTAAATAAAATGAGTAGGCTTACGTGACAAGGCTCGCATGGTAGTCGACGGATGGGGTATACAGTTGAGTCAGTAGGAAGATCAATGAATTACATTATAAGAAGAGGTTAGGGTTAGGATTTTATAAGTCTTGGTTCTAAGCAGGGAACAAGGAAAGCCCAAGCGCTAATATGTATAACCAATATTGTGGACATATACTCACGAGAGGAGCTAAATCTTAGAACAAAGTGTCTGCATTTGAAAATAGTTGTGCACATGTAACCTTGAGGAGAAGGGTCGAATTATTAAGGTTTGAGTTGGTGCTGACATCGAGGGTTTTTACATTTAGATCCACCCATTGTGATTTATAATAAAGGGCTTTATATCCCATAAGGAATAAGGCTTATACAGGTTTGAAGGAAGTGTAGATTTGGTGATAAAATTGGGCACTGTGGGTTTGGAATAAAAGAGAGGTATTTGGAAAGTCTCTAATTGAGCCTATATCAAATTGAGATGTATGCGCAACTATGTACACCACCATTTCCATAAAACTTTAATTGACACAAGTTTTAAATAATTTCCACGGAGAGTGTAATATTTTCTCTGTTAGAAAAAACATCTTAGGATTATGATTTGGGAATGAGTCATTTAAGATGAAAGGTTCAAAAATACTCAATAAGCAAAGCTTGTCATCTAGCCCTCCATTTGGAACCACTTGTTGACAGTGCTGGAAATCCATCAACCAATGGGATCTTCCCCATAGGAAGTCCCAACTAGACCTCACATTGTTTGGAGTAGGAGCCCCAATTGGGAAATAGGGTCAGTTGCCATTATTCTTAGTAATTTCCATTGTCTACAATTATCAACATAATATATTATACAAAAGAAACTTTGAAACAAGAAAGTAAGTCAACATTGTGTGGAATATGATTGTAATGCACATAAGGTACTTTCATAGTAGGGAAAAGAGAGATTGAGCCTCTAGAAGAAAATTAATAGTACTATCCTAAAAGAGATGCACAAAATCACAAAGGAATCATTAGTTAGCCTGCAAAGTAGTTGACAAGATAACAACAATCATATAAGTAAGTAATAATTCACATTCAACGCTATGCATACCAAATCCAATGAAATAGTTCATTTTCATTAGTATGTGTTAATGTCACATTCACCACAAACAATGAAAGAATAGTCTCTCAATAATTCATGACATACACATCAAAGTGCATCGGCTCTGAGAGCTTCATATATTAAGTGAAAATACGACAATACATAATTACAATGCTACCACACTAGCCCCAATTGGAACATTAAGTAACCACTTGCTTCTCCAAAGCAAGGTCTTCTCTCCTATGCCAAACTAGAGAAGCCAACGTGAAAAGTCCAAAGTCCTTTCTCTTGAGCTATGAGGTTATATTTATAACAAATGAGTTGACTATTCACCTCCCATGTGACTCTTGACCTCCCTCATGACTCTTGAGCTTCTACTATGACTTTTCGAATTCCTACTTGACCTTTGAGCTTGTACAAGACTTTAGAATTTTCCTAGTAACTTTTCACATTGCATGTGGGACCTTTGCGCTTCCACACATTTTACATTTTCTCATTTTTAAAAACTACATAATTGCATTGCACATGTGATGTGGAAAAATACATTGACACATATGACTTTTTAATGACACTTTGAGAAGCCATGACTTTGAAATGGTGACATACAACTTCATTTCATCCATGCCAAGCTCGTTTCCTTGATATGACTATGACTTATTTATGATAGGTCTTTGATTTTTATTTATCTTCAACCTCCAAAGGGTCTAGATGAGTGTCAGAACCATCCAAGTTAGCATGAATCACCACCACTTTGTCGTAGCCCAAAACTCCTTTAAGTTCTCCATGACAAACTTTAGTGCTTCGTCTCTACAAGTTCTCTCTTGTAGCCTCTCCTTGAAGACTTCCCTTAATATCACCTTTCCATGTTGGAATAATGACACATGTAGCTGAAGTTTCCTCATGAAAAGGTATCATTAGTTCAACAATCAACTATTCTACCTTTTCTTTCTTATGGGAGTTGTTGATTGTGATGGTTTGTAAAAGGACTGAGAGGGAGAGGTTTTCTTGGGCACAATGCGCAGTTACAGGAGGTAAGAAGTGGAAGACTGTAGACTATAAATGTGCAATTCTGATCTAGAATTGATTTTGGATAGACTCCTAAGTCTAGTGGTCCTCATAGAGGAAAAATGAAAGTCCAAGGAAGTTCTTGGAACTAGCCCCATTGCAGAGATCGTCTCGTTCTGAATCTACTGTAACTTGAATGGGAAAAAGGTGACTTAGGATGCAAAAGTTATCATAAAGTGAAACTACCTCTACTCTTTGGAAAAAGGAGCAAAATCCCCTAAAAAGGGATCCTAAAAACCCTCTAAATCTTCAAGTATTCTAAAAATACAAGAATCCATCACAAAAGGAGAAGTTTTAAACTTATCAGATTACATTATCGGAAGGCAAAACCATAGAGAAAACATTGAAAAATGGGCCTATTAGTCGTCAACAAAGCAATGAACAGGAGCCATCGGATCTAGCTGATCAATGGTCCAGATCCGATCAAAAAATCACAATCGGTGATGGCAGTCGGTGGATATCGAAACAAGTTATATGATTAATGTGATTGCAATATTGCAATCGGCAGTTACAGTGGAGCGCGCATTAAATGGCCGGGGTATGTACGATATGCGATTGCGACAAGTCACATCGCAATATCGCATCAGAGTTATGCAACGGCATGGGGATATATATATATATATTACATAATATATATATAGTATTATATAATATATAAATAAAAATAATTATATATAAATATATATAGCTATATATATATATAGATATATGCGATGCGATAGCCAGACCCGACGGGGCTATAAGGGGTAATTGATATATTTTAAAATCCACCCAAAGGAATTTTCTATGTAATTTCACATCTTTCGTTTAATAAATGAAAAGCGAAGGAATATGCTGATGTGATGAATCTGGGTCCGAAGGGGTCCCCAAATACAAATTTATATTATCTAAAGTCTGCATAAAGCCAATTTTGTGATATTTTCAATGCTTTTAACGTATTTAAAAAATACAAAGGGAAGCTATGGGATGGGCATTACGACTTGCGATAAACGATTTCAGGCGGACCCGATAGGGATATAGTGTGCATTTATGAAGATTTGAAGTCCGGTGAATAGTGTTCTCTATGGTTTTTTCCCATGTTTAGTGTATTTTCCTGTGTAGGCAAAATTTGGGATTTCAAAGGACCAATGGCCCCTTCTGTTATAACATAGGTGGCTGCCATCCCTAAGGGCCTTTAACAATGATTGCTAATGCTCAGAGAGGGGATTTGAGTGAAAAAAGGCTGGAATATAGAGAGCCCAAAAGGCAACGTTGATTTGGCTCAAAAAGCCAGAGAACAACAAGAACAGGGGCATTGGTTGTTGAGGGTGTTGTTGGGGTTTTTGTTGCTAAAAGTGAAGCCAAGGCAGGAAGATAAGGTGAAGGAGGCAGCACAGAAGCAAAAAGATAAGCCGAGGGAGTCACTTGGAAGTCAAGTGAAAAGCCAAGAGATCTGTAAACTAATACAGGGCCAAAGAAGCTAGAGCTGAAGAGCCAGAGCTAGAGCCAAAGCCAAAGAGCCAGAGTCAGATCCAAGAGCCAGAACCAAGAGCCAAGAGCTAGAGCTTCAAGAGCCATGGAATGACATGGTGTCTAAACCCACTGTTTCTGTGTAAAATAGTAGGAGTTAAGCCAAGAGCTTGTAAAAGGACCTGCCATAATCCTAGAGAGCCTAGTCAAGTTGACTAGAGCTAAAGGAGATGTAGCCCAAGAGTTTTGGGTGAACTCCAGATTAAATTATTGTCTTATGTGCTTGTTTTATTGCTGCATTATTTAGTGTTGTATGTATCTATAGATCAGTTTCAGCACATTAATTTACAACACCTAAACAGTTAAAAACAAATATTAGCATACACCTATAGTTTCAAGAATTTCTTAATTCCACATTGGTTAATCAATAGGACTTGGGAATATTTAAGCTTTGAAAGTGGGAGAGGTTCTTGTAAGTTGGAAAAGAAGCCTAAGTGCCCCATTTTTAGATCAGGTGGTATCAAAGCCTAAGTTTGACTAAACCCACCTTCAAAGAAGGTTATATCAGAATGCTTGATTTACAAAGCAAAGACTGCTTGTCTGAAAGGTGTTTGAACAGCAAGAGGCTGATTGTATGCTTGTTACAGACTGACTATTGTTTGAGTTTGCAAAGGGAAAGGGAAAGCTACTAATAGCTCAGTCTAGGAAGGACAAATAGGAAGAGGGGCAGAAGGCATTCTTCTATCCCAAGGACCTCAAGGCAGTCCTTAAAGCACAAGAGGTTTGTTGCAAAAGGTTGTTGAAATAAGCTCTTTATTAATCTTGTTTGAAGTTCTTTGTTCATTGGCATAATGACAACTTCCTCAAATGTATCCTTGAATTCTTCCTTCTTCATCACATGACTCTTTGATGGGCACTTGAAGCAAGACTTGTTTATCATGATGGACAAGGTGAGAGAAATGTATGAGGATGGAAAAAAGAGCAACATACTTAGAGAGAAGTTGAATTCCATGAAGGAAGAGAAGTAGATGCTTTCTGGAAAATTACAGGAAATGGAGAGGCAACTTCATATTGAAAATATGAACCTAAAGAGGATGCATGAGTTGGAGTCACAGCTCTTTGTTGCCCAAGAAGCCTTGGTCAAGTATTAACATGAAGAAGAGGTAAACAATTCAAGTTTGTCTTCAAATTCTTCTAAGAATGCTTATATTGGTTGTTTTAAAAAACATACTAGAGGCATAGGTTCCAAGCTAATCTCCAAGATGGACTATGAAGGAAAGGGCTTGGGAAAACATGCACAAGGTATTGTTGAACCAATAATGGTTGAAGAAAGGCCTAAGTATTTGGGCCTTGTCTATGGACAATACTATGGAGAGAGTTCCAAAGTTGCCATGAAGGCCATTGAAATAGCTCCAAGAAGGGGTTGCATTGCAGAGTGTGGAGGTTGTATTCAAGAGGAATGCAATGGCTTGAAACATCATTTGCAGGATTCAGGTGTTCAGAAGCACACACTTAAACTAGAGAGTTGTGGAATCTCGAACTGCCTTGAAGAGATTGATGGTGTCCCAAATGGAGCCACTTCTTCATTTGCTTCACCTCCTCATGAAGGCAATAAAGGTGAAAGAGGTAGGTATAAATCAGGTTCTAATCATATGCCTTTCGATTTTTCAAAGCATGGTAAGTTTCCATATAAGCATGGGAAAAGAGTTCCATGTTCCTTTTGTGGTTTGGATAATCATCATGTTTCTAGATGTTGGAAGAGAATGGCCACATACAGGAAACTTTTGAAGGAAAAGAAGCAAGCAGCCAAAGGTCCATTGGACAAGGAAAATCATGTTGTCAAGAGGATGCACATGCAATGCACTTACTGCCATAAGCAAGGGAATCTTGCTGCAAAATGTTGGACACTAAATCCAACAATGCTTCCACCAAAGCTGAAGAAAGTGGAAAGAGAAGATGGCAGAAATGGAAAGGAAGTTTCCATGAATGATGTGCTTCAAAATGATTCACATGTTGATGTTGATGTGTAGACAAAGGCAAGTCCTTTGAAATGGATTGGTAAGAAATGGTTAGAGTTATTTTCCAATTAAGGATTGCATGTCTATTGATGCATCTATTTTTATTTCTTGTTGATGAGATGCAAGTTACAGGCTTCTACCAAGATGGTGAATGGAAAAGGTTGAGTAGGAGACTCACTTTGTTGCTGCAACATTATATTTCATTTTAGCTTCAAAAGTACAGTTTGCTTAAGTGGAAGTTGAAGGATGAAATGCATGCATGAACATGAGATGCATGAACACAGGGATGTTGATGTTTTCCTTGTATTTCAACATGTGTGTGTAATTAACTTGAAGGGCTGATTTCTTTAAACATACATGTAATGTTGACTTGAAATAAGTTGACTTGGTCTCCAAGATGGAGATAGTGATGAAATATTCATCTTTTGAAAAGAGTCCTAATGGTATTTTTCTACATGCTTGGCTAGAAGGGTCATTTGTTTTAAAGGCATGTTTTGTGGGCTTGTTGTCTAGTCCATCATTTGTATGCAGATGTAAGACGTGGAGGTGTTCACAAGATGTTAAATACATTTCTTTGCTAAAGAAAGAGTTTATTCCATCTAGTTGTTGTTAACAGATGTTGTTGGCAGCTTCTCAAACATGTATGAATGAAAGTTTTGTGGAGCAGATGTACTTTACATTTGTTGTGCCACCTCAGATCAATGATCAAGGTAGAGAAGCTCAAACTACCTTCTATAACCATTTCAGTAGGAGTTCTGCAGGAAGGCAAGGAGGAAGATAGTTCTTCCCAAGAAGACTAGCCCATCCAAGAAGGGAATTTGTCAGAAACTTTGCTTCAGAGGCACTATGCAAAGGCAAGTGTAGGGAGGCTAAAAGAAGAGGGTGAGTCACTCTCATTTACTATTTAGATCAGTACATCAGACTTTTGGAGACCAAAAGTTCTTTTAGTGGGGAGGCGTGATCTGAAATTGATTTTGGATAGACTCCTAAGTCTAGTGGTCCTCATAGAGGAAAAATGAAAGTCCAAGGAAGTTCCTGGAACTAGCCCCATTGCAAAGATCATCTCATTCTAAATCACTGCAACTTGAATGGGCAAAAGCTGACTTAGGATGCAAAAGTTATCATAAAGTGAAACTGCCTCTATCCTTTGGAAAAAGGACAAAAAATCCCCTAAAAATGGATCCTAAAAACCCTCTAAGTCTTTAAGTCTTCTAAAAATCCAAGAATCCATTGCAAAATGAGAAGTTTTAGACTTATCGGATTACACTATCGGAAGGCAAAACCATAGAGAAAACATTGAAAAGCCTATCGACGGTCAACAAAGAAATGAACAGGAGCTGTCGGATCTGGTTGATCAGCAATCTAGATCTGATCACAAATTTGCAATTGGCGATGGAAGTTTGTGGATATCGGAACATGTTATATGATTAGTGCGATCGCGATATTGCAATCGGTGGTTACAATGGAGTGCACATTAAACAACTAGGGTATGTGCGATATGCGATTGTGACAAGTTGCATTGCAATATCGCATCAGAGTTACGCAATAGTGCGGGGATATGTATATATATATAATATATATATAGTATATTAGCTATAATATAGATATATATATATAATGATAATATATGCATGCAATAGCCGGACTCGACAAGGCTATAAGTGGTAACTGATATAATTTAAAATCCGCCCAAAGGCATTTTCTATGTAATTTCGCATATTTTGTTTAATAAACGAAAAGCAAAGGAATGTGCTGATGCGATGAATCTGGACTCAAAGGGGTCCCTAAATACAAATTTATATTATCTCAAGTCCACATAAATCCAATTTGTGATATTTTCAATGCTTTTAACGTATTTAAAAAAATACAAAGGGAAGCCACAGGATGGGCATTGTGACTTGCGATAAGTGATTTCAGGTGGACCCGATAGGGATATAGTGTGCATTTATGAAGATTTGAAGTCCGGTGAGCAGTGTTCTCTATGGATTTTTCCTGTGTTTAGTGTATCTTCCTGTGTAGGCCGTGAATGCCAAAATTTGGGATTTCAAAGGCCCGATGGCCCCTTCCATTACAGTACAGGTGGCCACCATCCCTGAGAGCATTTAGCAATGATTGCTAACACTCAAAGAGGGGATTTGAGCGGACAAAGGCTGGAAGACAGAGAGCCCGAGAGGGAAAATGAACAGGAAGCGCTGATTTGGCTTAAAAATCCACAGAACAATAGAAACAGGGGAGTTGGTTGCTGAGTTGTTGTTGGGGTTTTTGTTGTTGAAAGTGAAGCCAAAGCAGGAAGCTAAGGTGAAGGAGGCAGCACAAAAGCAAAAAGAGTAGTTGAGGGAGTCACTTGGAAGTCAAGTGAAAGGCCAAGAAAGTTGTAAACTGATACAACACCAAGAAAGCCAGAGCCGAAGAGCCAGAGCTAGAGCCGAAGAGCCAGAGCCAGAGCCGAAGAGCCATAGTCAAAGCCAAGAGCCAAGAGCTAGAGCTTCAAGAGCCAAGGAATGACATGGTGTCTAAACCCATTGTTTATGTGTAAAACAGTAGGAGTTGACCCAAGAGCTTGTAAAAGGACCTGCCATAATCCCAAAGAACCTAGTCAAGTTGACTAGAGATCAAGGAGACGTAGCCCAAGAGTTTTGGGTGAACTCCAAATTAAATTGTTGTCTTATGTGATTGTTTTACTATTGCATTATTTACTGTTGTATGTATCTATAGATCAGTTTCAGCACATTAATTTACAACACCTGAACAATTTAAAACAAATATCAACATACACCTATAGTTTCAAGCATTTCTTAATTTCGCGTTGGTTAATCAATAAGAATTAGGAATATTTAAGCTTTCAAAGTGGGAGAGGTTCCTGTAAGTTGGACAAGAAGCCTAAGTGCCCCATTTTTAGATCAAATGCACTAAGGCAAGATAAATAGACAAGCATGTGTATGAGACACAGGGGGTAGTGGCCATGGGCCTAGGGATTGAATCTTCTCAATAGAAAGTGAGGGGGACAAGTTATTGCACATTTCTCTACTGTGAGGGCCTCACAGCTGAATGGAACTACATAATGCACAATAAGTGGAGGACATGACAGGTCTTCTGCACAATGGCGAAGTCCAAGAGATAAGGTGATTGGCTTGTTGACTGAAGATGCATAGTGCAATGCTCAAGGAAGAGAAGGCAGAGATTGCATAGTTAAGCATTACAAGGATTAAGGGATGACCTCACTATCCACTGGAACTACGCAATATGTAGTAAGAGGAAAGATAGTACAAGCTATTGCATAGTGAGGGGTTTCAGTCAGCAAGAGGAATAAGACTAGCCATTATAACTGCGCAATTCATAGTGATCGAGGAGAAAACTCCAAGGATTGTGTAGTTGAGGGTTACAGTGACCTAGAGGTGACTTATTCCTCACTAGAATTGCACAATGCATAGTAAGAGGATCACTAGATGAAGGGATTGTGTAGTTGAGCAATTTAGGGAGGATGGGAGGCAAGTTAAGGCATTGTAACTACACAATGCACAATAGTTGAAGAGGAAGCTTAGGGACTAAACAATTGAGCATGATAGTGACATAGGGATGGCCCCACTATCCACTACAACTGATAAATCTACAATCCAGAGTGGGAGGAACCATGTACTATGTAGTTGGCAATGATAAGCATCCAGATTGATAGTCTAACCCTAAGGTTGTTCAATGTGTAAGTGGAAGAGGTTTTCCTTAAGATGAGCAGAGTGCACAAGTCTGTGAGGTGAGGATTATATCATTAATACTTAGGAGAGTGTAGAGTACTCTTCACTTGTCTGGAATATTAAGTATGCTCATGATTTGCGCAAGATATGAGGACAAGGCTAAACTCCAAAATTGGGTAAGTGTTGGATCAATGAATAAAGGAGAAAATATGATGTAAACAAGTTCCAAAACTAAATCACACACATGTATACCATCAAACACAAGAAAATTAAATGTACCATAGTAAAAATCCACATGCATACCTTGAAATGACAGTAAAGTGACACTTGTTTCTAAGTGCGACAAACCGTTGAGCGTAGCCCAACTTGGACTAGATTTTAATGAAGACTATGCATTTTGGAGAACAGAATGTGAAGTAAAGGATGCAACAAAGCACGGAGTGGACCGCACAATAGATATACCACACAGTATATGGGCTTCAGAGCGAGTCGAAGCCCCTCCCTTTTTGTAAAATAATACTATTTTGTAAAATGTAATGGTATTAGCTACTTGTTTTGCAATGACCATGGTATGTGGACCATGGTATTGTGAGGATGGACCCTTAGAGTAATAACATATAATAGGTTCAAATAATAAAGAGAAGAGTCATCTTATGGTCCATATCTATGTTTATGGTTGAATTATTGTGATCTATAGCTTGTGGTAAGGAAAAGGCTCTGTAGTTGATTCTGCAGAGGCCTAAGTCCACAGTTGAGTGCACGAACTACTTGCAGCTAAGTATGCAGGCCAAGAAATGTCTTTTATACAAATTATCTATTATAATCAACAGTTCTTGTGGATGTAGTCCCACATTGAGATGAACCACAGTAAAATCTGAGTCTTCATGTGTTTATTTGCTTAACATTTATTGTAGAGTAGCAGTTTATTACAGTTGCATGTTGTTTCAGTACAACGAAGTTTATGGATATATATGATATGTTTTAAGTAATGAATGTAATATGGAGAAGTAATGTATGAATGTAAAGTAACTTATGTATGTTAAAGACAAAAGAACATAAAAGTACGACATCACATCATCCGTCAAGGCTGCAGAAACCTGGTTCTGTATCCTCCCATAGTCACTTCAGGTTAGACTATGATCTACTTGCAGGTCGTTGCCAAAAGGGCTAGTGATTGATGGTTTTGTTGGTGCATAGTAAAGCATCAAACCTAGTTCAACCCAACCTAAGCCAACAAATGGTTTCGTTTCCAAAAAAAGGTACAACTTTCCACTACGCTTGGTTGATTTTAATTATTACTATGTTGGCATGGAGAGAACCAAAGGAGTCACAGTTCCCTCAAGTGCCTATAGATACATGTGAAAACGCAAGGTATGCTACATTGTGGTTTACCACCAACGCATCACGCGCACAAGGAAAAAAAATATTTTTTATACTATACCACATGGATTTACAAATTTTAGTAAACTAGCACCCCCGACTCTCGTCGAGCTTATATGAGCAGTATAGCTCTGTGGCAAAGCTCAAAGCTAATTTTCACAAGGTGTACATACAAATGCACATGGAAGCAAAGAAGAAATGACATGCCTTGCCATGTATGGTAACTAGAGATGATCTTGCAGTGCATATATAGGAATCACCTGAAGAATGGATAACTCCGTTGGAGGTAACAAGAGACAGTGAGACAAAAGGAGAAGAGGTGGAAACTTCATAGCATGGTGAAGCCAGTCGAAAAGATAAGGAGCAGGATGAACATGATTCAGAGGAGGAATAAAATCATGATGAGGGTTAGCAGGATCCTACTAAGGGAGACGAGCAAACCAAGGAGACAAAAAAGGAAAAAACATAAAAAACTCTCACAGAAAAAAGGAAGGAAGAGGTCAAAGATGCCTCAAAGAAAAAGAAGAAGCAGAAGGTCAGCGAAGGATCTAATATTCCTTACTAAAAAGGACTTAGATCAAATTGGTGACAAGATACAAGAGGAAAAAACATAATATTGGAATAGTGTCGAAGATCACTACGACAAAATTTTGACCAGTGTTGCAGAGCGCATAGTAGAATTGAAGATACTACAGCAGATGGTCAGATAACCCACACAGATAGAGAAAAGAGTTGGAGAAAAAACGCAGATAGAGCCTATGCTTGCAATGAGGCTAGCACAGATAACTGTAGGAGCCTTACAGTTTGAATATGTCGAACTGCAACAACAAGCTAAAGAATGGAAGCACATCAACATGAACATTGCAACAGTGTCGTTGCCAAGACTACACAAGCTTCACATGGAGATAATTGAAGAAATGAAATTGAAGGAACAAAATACATCGTAGCTGAATATAGAGGTAGAAAAAGAGTGCACTACGCTTTGGCAGAGATCGAGCAGGTGATGCAAGAAAAGGATCAAATGGCATAGGAACGCCAAAAGATCAAGGAGGTGGTCGAAGCCACATGTAAAGAGATTTTGGACTTTGATGTCCAAGAGGAAGAGCTAGTAGAATAAAAGGTTGTAAAGATTGGCCATGCAGTAAAGGGGTATAAGGACAAAATTTCTGAAGTGAAATTCAAGTATGAAATGCAAATAAGAATGATGTTGTAGCCAACTATGCCACATGAAGTAAGATATCGAAGGGAGACTGACCTAATGACTATAATGGTCAGCATCTCTATAGCATTAGCAGACTATGGGAAGTTGTTAGATGAAATTTTATAAATTTTGACTTTGCTGATGGAAGATCTAAATGTACAAAAACTATAGGAAGAAATGCAATAGAAGAAACAGTAGTTAGAAGAGATTCAAGTATTTGTGAAGACCTTACCAATCTCGTAGACTCTTATGAAAATCAATGAGAGTAAGGCCCTCCAAAAGAACATTGAGGAACTAAAGGAGGAGCATATTTTGATAGAGAGGAATTAGCCTTGGAAAGATGAGTCCCTCTAGTTATCACAGGTGGTGGATGAGAAGCTATAGGAGCTTCACCAAAGTGAAACATTGTTGGTGTAGAGGGCTACAGAACATGTGATAGAGGCACTATTGGAGGAAACACGCAACGAGGAAAAGCAGGTGACAAAACCTATACAATAGTTCAATCAGGCCTACATTAGCATATCAACAAAAATCAGAGGCAAAGTAGCTAAGTGACTTGGGACGAGTCACATGTGAGTATTGGGGGTATGTTGGGCACAATCCAACTTGGCCTAGATTTTGATGAAGACTCTGCATTTTGGGGAATAAAGTGTGAAGTAAAGGATGCAGGAAAGCGCAAATTGGACCACATAGTGGAATAACTGACTGCCAAAGTGGACTGCGTAGTGTAGTAGCTTAGCACCAAAGTGGATTTCACAGTAGATATCCACATGGTATATGGGCTTCGGAGTGGGTCGAAGCCCCTCCCTTTTTGTAAAAGAATACTATTTTGTAAAATGTAATGGTTTTAGCTACATGTTTTTTGGAGACCATGGTATGTGGACCATGTCCTTCTAAGGATGGACCCTCGATGTAATAGTATATAATAGGGTCAAAAAATGAAGAGTCATCTTATGATCCAGATCTATGTTAATGGTTGAATTATTGTGATCTGTGTCTTGTGGCGAGGAAAAGGCTCTACAACTGAGTGCGCGGACTGCCTACAGCTAAGTGAGCAAGCCAAGAACTATTTGTTGTAATATTCTCTATTATAAGCAACATTTCTTATGGATATAGTCCCACATTGGGATGAGCCACGATAAAATTTGAGTCTCCATGTGTTTATTTGCCTAATATTTGTTGTAGCATAGCAATTTATTATAGTTTCATATTGTTTCAGTACAAAATAGTTTATGGATATATATGATATGTTTTAAGTAATGAATTTAATATGGCGAAGTAATGTATGAATGTGAAGTTACTTATGAATGTTAAAGACAAAAGAACAAAAATGTACCTCATCACATCATCCTTCAAGGTTGCAGAAACATGGTTTTGCATCCTCCCCAGTCACTTTGGGTGAGACTACAATCTACTTGCAGGTCGTTGCTGAAAGGGTCAGTTATTGAGGGTTGTGTTGGTATGTAGTAAAGCATTAAACCTAGGTCAGCCCAACCTAAGTCAACAATAATGTAGGTTTGTGACAATTAGAATATAAGTTACAACAGAAGTGTCGATTGCAACCAGAAAGTGTGCTAAGAAGTGGGAGAGTGTATAGTGCATATTCCTATGATATATAAGGTCATATAATGCATAATAGCATGCTAGATCTTCCTCTAGTTGTGTGCTAAAGTGTGACACATGCAAGAGTGAAAATAATAAAAAACGACACATGTGATAGTAAGAATAACTGAGAATGACACTTGCAAAAGATAAATAAAGTGAAAACGACACATGTCAAAGCTAAAGAAATCAAAAGTGAAACTTTTTAAAGTGAAGGAAAGTATAAACAATAGTCACAAAAGTGGAAGAAACACTTATGAAAGCAAAAGCGACAGTTGAGAAGACCCATTGGAATGATGACACAATTGCAACTAATAGTGAGAGAGAATATCAAATAATTTTGTGCACAAACTATCGGCATGGATTGTGCAGTGCACTGTCCCTACCAACTGCGCAAGAACTGTAAGTGGGGGCTTCGCGGGGCCTATGAGTTGCACAATTCCTATTGCCAAGGATTGCAGAATCATTGTCACTAGTGATTTTTCTTTCTTTATTTCAAGAGATTGTGCAATAATTATTCTCAAGGATTGTGCAATGCTTGTCTACAAAGGTAAGAATTGACTATTAATCTTGCACGAAAGAGGTGTGCCTGTGAATGCATCGAAATCCATGCATGTGTAAGAAAGTGACTTCAACACTTTAGAATCTCTTAGGAAGACTTAGCACTTGGAAAGCATCAATCGACCATGAAGCAACTATGATCAACTTGGAGTGGTAGATCATAAGATCACAATAAGGCTCCAAAATTCAAGTGGAGGAAAAATTTAGGAGGGTATTTGTTGCAGTGACAATAGAATGTGACTAAAAAGACTACAAGTGATATCTATTTCAAATGCATAAATGTGGCTTATAGTAAATATTTTTGTGTTTTGCCTTATGTTCAAGTTCTTGATCTAAACCTAAAAAGGGAGAAAATAATGATTTATTATATGAAACTAATTGTAAAATAATAAAACATCTAGCTATACCTAGAATAAATTAAAACAGAGCAATAATTAAAGAGTTATACTACAAGTCTCATATGTTGCAAGGGGTTCCTCAAAGTTATGCATGAGTTAAAAAAACATGTAGATAACTTTATTAAAATTGTCACAATATACTCACAAAAACTAAATGGCAGCAAAACTCAATGTCTGATAGTAATTGTGAGTTGAGCATGCAATTTAGAATTATATAACATCTCTATCTATCTTTTTCTATGTATTTCTTTCCAACTATTCTATTTATAATGTTTCTTGACAACGAATAACTTAGAATTATGTTGCTACAAATCAAAAAAGATATACAATGATCAAGTGCCCAATTACAACTTGAAATTCAATTCTTATGATTTGTTGATGACTCAACGCATCATACGAAGACATGTATGGACTCATAATGACTCACTCATGTTATTCCTTGGCTCACTAGTTATGTGGATGCATCCATATTAGTCATTTTTAGGCTTTCTGACATGTCCCTAATTGGTGATGTAACACCCTCCTCCCACATCTACCCAAGAAAACATGCCAACTGGGGTAAACATGAGACAATAGGCTAATATGATTAGATTCAACCTCGTAGGTGAACTTAAGGAAGTGAAATCGACAAAACCTCACACACAGTCATCAAACATCATCCACAGAACCTCCAGTAGACAAGTCAGCCACTTAGACAACATGTTCCTCGGTCCTACTATTGTTTGAGAAACTTAGGGCAGAGTAACGCTTCCAAGACACTAACTAAGTGAGTTATAACGATCCCCATACACTACCAATGTGCATTATAATGATCCCCAGACACTGCCCAAGTGAGTTACTCTCTAAAATAGTGCTTTGTTTGCTAGCATTCTAGAATTTGAGCTACCTTTTCGGCCCAAAGCGTGGGACACTGCCCAGAATGGAATGATCACTTAAAATTGGTAAGAATACAAGGAAACAAGGATGTAAAAGAAATAAGATGAACAAGACCATAACCAGGCCCCTACTAGCCATGACAAGCATTTCGTCAAACATATCATCAACATGTAACTTATAGGTGCAAACAACATAATTAAGTGTAGGGATCTCACACTTATCTGAGAATCACCATGAACCATTGTTTCCTCATGTCATTTGTTTCCTTATCATTTATTAGATCATAGATACATTGTCCATTTAGATACAAGTAAAAACATGGTGAGAGCCATACATAATTGTTGTCACAAAAGGTATGTATAACCAAAATAATAGGAACTAATATAGAATTCAGCCATCAAAATCCATATAGATAATGATATATATATATCAGTACATTTTCACATGAAAATCAAGGGAGTGAATTTCTCATTAATAAGTGCAATGGACCAACTAGTGATGGGACTGCCACGTTCCACCAGACCATTGATTGGCTGAGCCAAGTCTCTCTTCAACCAATCACCCCTGTGCCATATTCCAAGCATGAATGCAGGACTTATAGAACACATCAAAAAACACCAATCAATGTGGATGCCATCGGAGTTCTCCACCTACACCTTGAGGAATTTGAATGCCTTCTAGCCTCTCGAGATTTACCGTGCATCTGCAGTCTGATCCAAGGATCATTATGCCCTACACCTAGACATACTCTCCAAGCTTTACCATGCGTTCCATCTCGAAATCACTAGGCCCAACGGAGAGAAAATCCACCTCTTGGCTTTATCATATATCCCGCCATTCACGGAAAGGATTCCTAGGCCCACCGAGGCACACAA
Source organism: Pinus taeda (assembly GCA_000404065.3). Lineage (NCBI taxonomy): Eukaryota > Viridiplantae > Streptophyta > Pinopsida > Pinales > Pinaceae > Pinus > Pinus taeda. The sequence goes on from APFE030160052.1 coordinate 77,958, forward strand.
TCTAGCTTTACTGCAACCCACAGTCTGGTTCAAGGGTTACTAGGCCACTAGCTTCGTGCATCCTTAGTTCGATTCAGGGACCACTACCACCATGTGTTTGTCAATTCGATGATCCACCCCACTCAACTTTGAATCCAGTTCGTCCATCCCACACAACCATATGAGAGAACCCATCTCATCAAATCTATTGGGAAATGGCAAGGCTAGGCTAAAAATATTGTCACACCTGGCAAAACCCATCCCATGGTAGAAAAGAAACACATGAAATCCCATGCATTCCAAATATATCAAGGAAAATACACATGCAAGTTTATACCTACAATGAAGTTTGTTGTAGTGCTTGACCCTTCCTTTCCCTGCTTGATATTTGCTTCCTCTTGCCTTCTTATCCATTATTTCTCCAATGCCAAAGTGCTCCAAGAAAACTCTAAGTGTCCAAGAGTATGAGAGACAGAGAATAATGAGAGCGCTCCAAAGCTAAACTTAGAAAAGATTACCATGACCAAGGAGCCAAGAGCTTGTCAATTGATCCTCATAATCCTTTTAATCAATGAGGCCTCTATTTTCTTAATTTTCCATTATGTTCCTTCAATTTCCTCCTCACATGCAACCTGTGACCTTTCACCTTCCATTTCTCCTAATTTCCATTATTTTCATAAATATGTGTGCCAAAATGCCTTTTTGCCTCTTTATGCCTTAGCTATTTCCTTTACCAATTTCCTTGGCCATAAATAACCAAATGAACACACACTAGGATTTCCTTCCCACCGTTTAGCTTGGAATATGTGTCCCATCATCCATGGTATTTACATATTTTTTCATGTATTTTTCACAAGGGCTATTACAAGTGATCTAGAACTTCTCAGGACTAACTATGATATCATGAATTGTTTTCATAAGTGGGCATGGTTGCTTCATATGCTTCAGCTAACTTGTTATGCACTACTAATGGAGAAATGTGGTATTCATGTTGTCTATGATGAAATGTTGTATGTGAGTGTGTCCATAGTTATGAGGGGATTGGAGGCCTTTTGTTTGTTGATATGATCATGAAATGCATAGTTGTATTCTATTCATGTATGGATGCTTGATGTGCTCAGTTAAATTGTTACAGTGTGTGAAATTCCATTGTTTGGCATGTTATGGATCTCATGGACCTTTAACCATTAAAGGTTGTTGTCTCCCTGATTGGTAATGGATTAATAATGATGAAATGTATGATTAATGTATTATGCAAATATTATTAATGAAGTACTAATTATACTAAATAAAACCATATATCAATATTAAATCTAATCTATTGAAAGACTATAACATACCTATGTTATTTTCTTATATAATCTAACTATATTAAAAAGGTTAGTCCTAAGGAACATTAATATTCTAATTAAAATTAAATCTAGTTAAATATTGTATTAACTACTATTCACTGTCTAATAAAATCAAGCTTCTAGATCAATAATAAAGTTAATCTATAATTCCATTAAGTTAGTTTTACAAAAATAAAATAAACTAATTAAATATTAAAGTTAATTTAAATATTACAAAGAAAATGACATTTTACAAAGGGTTTAGGTTACATACTCTGAATTAAAAAGATTAATATACAAAATATATAATAAATTACATTTCCTTTATATTGATCTTTAATGTTGTAAATCAAATAAATAGGTCAACACAAAGGTTTGATCAAATTGAAGGTTGATCAAACTAGAATTTAATGGTTGCCTCTTTAAGAGAGGACTAGATGCAATGGAAAAAAATGCAAGCTAATCTATCTTAATTGGAACAAAATACATATTCTAGTCCTAATTAAGAGCGAAATGCAAAAAAGAGAGAGAAGGAACATAATTTGAAATTTAGAATGAGATAAAGGAAATAGGCAAGGGAAATAATTTCGAGACCTATTCCTCGTTCAAGCAAATGTGTACAAGTGAATATCTGATAAATAGTTAACGAACATCAACTTGTAAACATCTCTAAATTCAGATGGAACCATTTGCATTAGGAAAAAAATGATATTATGCATATCATTGAAATAGTTCAAATAATTTGACATATATAATGCAAGATACTTATTACTTTGGGCTGCAACGAGTATTTGTTCATACACAATGTTTAGCTTCAATTCCATTGCGAGTTAACCCTGTAAGGTAGCTTGACAAGGTTACAAATGAGCATAAACTACTTAAATTCAACAATAGTGTTGGAAAATAACAATCATACCCATACATAGAAATGAAACTAATATTGACAATTTTATTAGAGATAAATAGAGTAAGAAATAGTTCTTTACTACTCGCTACAAAAATAAAAAGTGTTCCATTAAAAAAATAAAAGAAATGAAATCAAATTCTTGAAGAGCAAAAGATTTCAATAGTGTAATTCTGCTACTGCAACAAGAATCGATTTTCTGACTACAGAGGAGGTTGAAACACTCATTACAAAAGTGTAAAAGAAACTTGCAACTCCCTCAGTAAATAGGTTGTGATTTAGAAAAATTGTATATGCTCCTTCCTCCTACTATGGATTTGAATCCTCCCCCTAGTAGATTAGATAGCGACCTCCTTCATACATAGCTAGTTTCTTGTTTAAATAGACTTTAGAGTGAAAATCCTATTGCAACATGCTCTACTCTGAAACCTTCCAAAACCATTTACACCGAAATGTGAGTAACAAACTAATTTGGAATTGGAAAATTAGTTTCAATGGTGCAAATCCTTTCTATCTACGTATGATTGGGACAATTCTAACATGATATCCTTGGTTCAATCAAGATTTTGCCATTGCAGGAGGATAACCTTTTTCATTTTTATTTTGATCCATAATTCATGGCTCAATTATTGATGTGTGACATTCACTCCTTTTTGGGTTGGCAGTGGTCATGTTAATCATTATTTTTGTTCTTTCATGTCCCCCAGAGAATGGACATATTTTTTTAATCTTCTACTATGTAGTTGTATAATTGGATGCATGGTTGAAGCACAATTCCAGAGATATAGAGTGTGCAGTTATTCTTTGCCATCAAATTTTTTTTCTCGCAGAAAAGTTTATCCAGTTTATGCTTGTGTTTTGGTTGATTAAATCCTTAAACAATGTGGTGCAATTCCCAATTGTTGTGATTCCTATTATCGTGTATGCTTGTTCCAATACCCATTGAATGATCTCAGAAATTATGCAAGTTCTGTTAAAATCCACAAATTTGTACAACCAAAAAATGCCAAATATGCTATGAATTTGAGATCTAAATGAGATTTCAATGAGAAGAATAGGCAGTGATCAGATTGATTATGATTTCTTTGATTCACCCAACCAAAACTTCCATTATTTTATTGTTTAGCAACTCCATTATACACCAAATCTGCAAGTATCATCGAACAATGAGTTTAATGGATCTAGACGTGGAGTTTTGTGGATAATAATCATCAAGTTTGTTCAAGTTGTCATTTTTTTTTATCACATGGCACATTACATCACTCTGCCAACATTAGAGAGTTGTTCAATTGACATCTCAAATATTGAAATGTAATGTGCTAGCGAAGAGGAATGGTGAGAATCCCATTATTTTCAATTGATCTAAAGTGTTTATGTTATGCAACCATCTCACGAAAAGATAGAAAAGATAGATCAATGACTTCAAAATCAGCCTCTTCGAGGGGGAAACCTCCTTTACATTACACAAATGAACAATTCTTGGATGATACAAATGAGAAAACCTCCTTTCCATATATAGGAGTCTAAGGGGTCACAATATAATCAGAGCCGAAATAACAAAAATAATTTAAGGGCACAACAATAACAATAGTGGGCTTCTATGGGGTATAATAATAACAATAAGGGCTACAATGAAAATAATAATGGGGGAATACACTAGTATTATAGGGACCTAACATGCCCCTCTCCTTCAAAAAAGTGTTTTCCTCAATGCTTGAGTATTTCTGGATGCTTCTGTATAAAATTATTATCCTTCCATGTGGAATCTTCAATGGGTAAGTTCTTCCACTTGATGAGATACTATGAAATTGATCAATTTCTGTGATTGATTTAGGATTGAATATGATTTTTCCTCCCTCGTCAAGTTCTGGAAATATTTTTTGAACTGGGAGCTTGTCACCTATAACCTTCTTTAAGCATGAAACAAGGAAAATTTGGGTGCACTCGGGAAGATGCAAGAAGCTCCAATGTGTATGCCATAGTACAAATCTTTTGCAACACCTTGTACAAACCATAATACTTTGGTGATAATTTATTATCCTTGTTAGCTTACTTGAGGGACATTTATTTGTATGGTTGTAGTTGTAGAAATACCCAGTCACCTACATCATAACTTCTTTTGCTACAATGTTGATCTACCTATTGTTTTATTCTATTCTGCGCCAAAGTGAGGTTATCCTTTAAGAGTTGAAGAACTTTTTGTTGATGCTCGATGTGATCTTCCATTGTTTGAACCTTGCAATTTTCTTTTAAAGATAATGTTAAGGATGGTGGATAATATCCATAAAGTGCCATAAATGGGGTCATTTTTGTTGCAGTATGGAAGGAAGTGTTATACCACCATTCAGCTAGAGGCAACCACTTGACCCATTATGTTTGTTTATTAATTACAAAGAAACGAAGATATCATTCCAAACATTTGTTCACTATCTCAATTTTCTGATCAAATTGAGGATGATAAGATGAGTTATAAGCTAACTGAGTACCGAGACAAGAAAATAATTACGTAAAAAATTTCTAGTAAAAATAGGATCTTTGTCGCTTACAATAATGTTTGGGTTTCCATGTAGCTTTTGTATTGTTTCTATAAATGTAGTGGCAACTATACTAAGTTTAAATGGATGATATAATGCACAAAAGTGTGCATACATGGTAAGTATATCAACTACCACCATGATGACACTCTTTCCTTCAGACTTGGGTAACCTATGATAAAATCCATTAAAACCTCCTCCCAAGGTTGACTTGGAATGGATAAAGGTTGTAATAGACCTGGGATCTTAATTTTTTCAATTTTATTTTGTTGGCAAAAAAAACATTCTGCCACAAACTTTTGAGTATCAGATTTAAGGCCATCCCAAAAAAATTCCTTCTTAACCCTGTGGTAAGTTTTTAAAAATCTTGAGTGCTCTCCTAACAAAGAGGTATGCAATTCGAGAAGAATCCTTTGTTTGAGTTGGGAATTCTTACAGAGGTATAAGCGATCTTTGTACCTTAACGAATCATTTTTCCAGCTAAATGTGTCAGATTTACTGGGATCTTGTTGCAACTTTTGAATGAGTTCCCACACTTCTTCGTCATTCTTCCATTCATCCCTTGCCTTGTTTATCCAATCTAGTTGGATAAAAGAAATAGCACAAAACAATGCTTCCACATCCTCATCCTTTCTTGCGATTGCATCAACAACATTTTACTTCGCTTTTTTGTAGATGATTTCAAAGTCATAACCCAACATCTTTATGACCTATTTTCATTTCTCTTCTAAAGGTAATCTTTTTTATAAAAAGTAGTTAAGACTATCATGATCCATTTTTACCTTGAAGTGTCTTCCCATTAGGTAAGCTCGTCATTTTTTAAGTGCATGTAGTATTGCCAACATTTCCTTCTCATAAATAGCTTTGTGTAAATACTTTCCTTTGATTGGATGACTTTCAAAAGCAATGGGTCTTCCTTCTTGCATTAAAACAACACCATTTCCATTTCTTGAGGCATCACATTCCAAAATAAAGGGTTTTGTGAAGTCTGGCGTAGCTAATACTGGTGCTTGGCACATTGCCTCTTTAAGATGTTCAAAGGCCATCATTGCTTCTGCAGTCCATGGAAATGCATATTTCTTCAGTAATGTTGTTAGAGGTGTTGTTATTCACCTATAAATCTTAACAATCTTGTGATACTACCCTGTCAACTCGAAAAATCCTCGTAGATGCTTTATGGATGTGGGAATTTTCCATTCCTTAATGGATTTAATTTTGCTAGGGTTTACCTTCACACCTTCATGAGATACAATATGACCCAAATATTCCGACTCTTGTACTCCAAAGAAACAGTTGGAGGTTTTTGCATATAATTGTTTCTCCTCCAATAGTTTGAGCACCTTGTCAACATGCATTGAACATGATCCTTCCAAGACTTGTTGTAGATAATTGTATCATCAAAAAATACTAACAAAAATTTTCTAAGGAAGGGTTTGAAAATGGAATTCATCAAACCTTGAAATGTAGAAGGTGAATTGGTAAGGCCAAAAGGCATGACCAAGAATTCATAATGACCCCCATGAATTCTAAACGTTGTTTTCAAAATGTCTTCAGTCTTCACTCTAATTTTATTATATCCTGAATGAAGATCCAACTTGGTTAAGTAAATTTCTCCATGTAATTTCTCCATGTAATTCATCCAATAATTCATCAAAGACTAGAATGGGAAATTTATATTTAATAGTGAGCTTGTTGAGCTCCCTATAATCCAAACACATATACCATGATCCATCCTTCTTGTGAACCAATACTACTGGAGAAGAGAAAGAACTTTGACTAGTTTGAATTATACCATCCTCTAGCATTTATGAAACCATATGTTCAATTTCACTCTTTTGGGCATAGGGATATCTATAAGGCCTGATGTTTGGAGGAAAACTTCCTGGAATCTAATGAATAGCATGGTCATGATCACAAATAGGTGAGAGACCTTTGGGAGTCTCAAATACCTTGGAATGATTGTCCAAGACTTTTTGGAGATCTGGAGAAATAGATGATTTCGATGTGGGAACCTCTAGTGAACATAATTGTGCAATTATGCCCCATTGTTCTTTCTTTAGAAGCCTTTTCATGCCATTATGGCTGATTATATTTCTCGAATTCCCTGCGATACCCCTTAATTCAACTTCCTTTCCTTCCTAGTATGAGATCAGCACCACCCATTGGAATGGAAAGAATTGTACTATTCAATACATATTCTCCCATGGATAACTTGATATTATGGCACTTTCCGGAGCAATTTATGGTTCCTCCATTTGCAACCATCACTTGACACTCTGGTGCTGGATATAGGAAGCAATTCAATTCCTTGACTATCTTACAATGAAAAAAATTATGAGTATACCTGAATCAGTCAACAACTATTACTTGTTTTCTTCTGATATGTCTCTATCCTGGAGAGTTTGGAGGAGTGGTAATTCTTTCCATGCATTAAAAGATATGGTCGGATTCATTTATTCTCTCTCTAGGGTTAGTTCCTGGTGTATATCTTCTTCTTTTGACATTTCTTGTTCCTTTTCTTCCTCCTCTTCACAATCTATGTAAAATAAGTTCTTCTCAACACACTTATGACCTTTAGTGTATTTTCTATCACAACTATAACAAAGCCCTTTTTCTTTTTTTTCTTCCAATTGTTGCGTGTCAACTTTGTAGGTTGTGGAAGGCTAGTAGAAGCAACACTTCCATCTTTGTGAGTGTTAGGCTTCCTTATTGCCATAAATTTTCTTTCAATTTTTCTTGCCAACCTGAATGTTGTTTTCCAATGAATCAAGTTCCCGAAGGCGAACCTCATGTTGGATGTTATTCTTTAAGGTCCCTATGAACACATCAATCCTATGCTCCTCTGGAACATCATTTACCCTTATATTGAATTTTTGGAAGTCCTCAATGTGCTCCACCATTGAACTCTTTTGTTTGAGATTTATCAATTGACTAAAGAAGGTGTTTCTCTTTGTATCCTCATAATGCACCATCATTTCCTCCATAAAAATTGACCAAGTGACATTTTTTACGAGAGAAAAGTCATTGATACCATATAAACTGATTGGGTTCCCAATATAAAGTTGTAGTGCATACCTTTTGTGTGTTTTGCAGATTAAGGAGATCAAAATATTGCTCCATTTCTAGTATCCATGTTATGGGATCCTTGCCATCAAACTTCCTCATATCGATCTTTGGAACATGGTGGGTCTTAGATCCAATGTTGGAGTCTATGAAATCATGATTAAGATTTCTTTTGTTCTCGTCATAAGTTTCATCTAATACCTTTTTTCCATTAGGAAGCATTTCTTGTAACAACCTTGTCAAACCTTCCTTGAAACCTTCCATGTTTTCTTTTAAACCATTCATAAAATCTTCCATATTATCTTTCATGTCAATCATAGTAGCTTTCATGCCATTCTTCAACCATTTCATGTCTAATTTTAAGTTATTCTTCAAACCACCCATCTTAGCTTCCATTTCATTTTTGGTTACTCTTTGTGAGAGCGAAAATTGTTGCACTTAGTCTCGTAATTTTGATATATCATGTTTCATTTCTTCTTCTTCTTCATGTGTCATAGTAGAACTTTTGTGTTTCTTACTAGGTGTTTCCATTTTCTTTCTTTGGGAATCAATTAATGAGTATTATGCTTAATTATGCCCTTTGAATCACTTCAAATTATTTCTTCAAACAAAACTTATGCAAATTTTCAAAAAATACACACCTTTATTTTATTTGCTTTGTAGGAGCTCGATATTGCATCTGTTGTATCTCTGTAATGGCAGATATCAAACGTTTGAAATTTCATCTTGTGGTAACCCTTTGAGTCATATCTCCAACCCCACAGGTCTGATCAATATTGGATTCTCCAAGAACGTGTTATGCCCAATCTCCCACAATAACCTAATTATAGACTTGTTCAGTAGAGACAACTTGTACGAAGTACCATGTATCATTGTTTCGACCTTCAGACCTGAAAATGATACCCAACAAAATAGATTATGTCCTCTTTCTTTCATTATTTATGAAATTCAAATATGATCCTTAGAGAGAAAGTTATGATGATATTCCCAAGGTCCCCTGTTTGCGATGGAATTCGGGAACCTGCAAAAACTCCAACTCTCTTAGATAATATCTTCAAAAATATAGTGATACAAGATCAGAAATTTGGACACGATGTTCATCATGATTTCGTCTCAAATGGGTTTTTTTAGCTTCTAAAGCTTCATAGAAAAAAGTTATAGTGATAATTCCATGAGGATTTGTTTGAAGCAGTGAAACCCTAGAATCCAAAGCTTTAATACCAATTTTTATGCAACCAGCTCACAAAAAGATAGATCAACGACTTCAAAATCAGCCTCTTCGAGGAGGAAACCTACTTTACATTACACAAATGAACAATTTTGGATGATACAAATGACAAAACCTCCTTTCGATATATAGGAGTCTAAGGGATCATAATATAATTAGAGCCGACATAACAATAATAATGTAAGGGCACAACAATAACAATAGTGGGTTTCTATGGGGCACAATAATAACAATAAGGGCTACAATGAAAATAATAATGGGGGAATACACTAGTATTATAGGGACCTAATATTTTGTCCCTTATATTTTAAGTGAGATAGATTCCAGCGCAATGCAAGATGACACGTTGTCTTTTCAAAGAAATAAGAGCTGGATTTTGAAAAATATCATGACAATGTTAAACCAAGTGGTAAGGAGTGAAGATGGTGTTGGGAGTGACAATTGGACTTCGGGTTATGTTGATTTTGCTCCTAGCATTAAACTTAACAATTGGCATTTTATCATTCACTATATATTTGATGAGTGATGTGGTAAAAACTTCAAACTTGCTCGTCGACTCTAGTTGAGAACAAATAAAACAAAACTCATAAATGAAGCCTTTAAATAATATGATGTTGGAGGGACACATGTCATTCCTTAATAAAGCGTTTTCTGGGTTTTATATACAACATGCCTTTTTGTCTCCTTTTTCCTTTATATATATATAAATTAATGTCATATAAAGTAATAAATCTCATGGTCAATGTGTTATTATTTGATTATGATACATAATATATTATATATTACAATTAGTATTAAGGTTTTTTTAAGTAAAAATTATTATAATAAATATATAAGTTTTCATATAAAATATATATTTACAAGTTTCATGGTGTATTTTATTTAATATGATTGATATGACATATATTATATAAATTTATTTAATACAAAGTTTTTTATATATCTAGATTTTAAATGATATAGTTACAATATATGTTAAGCTTAATTTATATATTATTTACAGATAGTATGACAATCTTCTTTAATGCAGGTATGTGCCAAGTAGTAGAGGAGAAAATCGACCAATATGACCAAATGTGGAATGTGAAGTGATGTTCCAAGTTATCTAGAAGGAATGCCAACTAGTGAAACCAAATGTTAAATGTAAGGTGATGTGGCAATTAGAGGTGCCACGTCGCCTTTTCGTGACTAATATGAAAATTATTTCATGAACTCAAAATATAGTGAAGAGGTGCCAAAACCCCAAAAGCCTCAATCGTAACGGCCAAAATGAAGGATGTGCAAAAATATTATCAAAACCAACATGATTGAAAAACCCTGAGGTAAGTGATAAAGGTTAGAGAATTCAAAATTCAACAAAATGCCAGTAAAGGATGGGGTTGAAATATTTAGGGTCCCCATGATTTTATTGAAAAATTATGCGGGGGTTGTGGCCACAATGATGGTGACTCACTTGGAAGAAGCAGCTATCTTTGGTTTAAAGATATGAAACCTATAAAAATGAAGGAATGATAGTTAAATGATTCAAAATCCAAATTCAAATACCCTAGAAGTTTCATCTCTGTCATGCACCATTAACATACAAAAATCATATCCATCATTGTTCATGAACTTCTAAAAAATGTACTCCATGAATTTAGTATATTCTAGCAAATTGTATATGCAACAGTCAACCTCGTCGGCCATCCATTTCCAAGTTAATAATACAATCAAGTAAGTCGTAGTTGTTAATTTAACTTCCATACCATAGGCATGGTCATTGTTGCCAGCATGCATTTATAGCCTTGACAGGGATGTCTCTTAACCCTTTTAGATGCTAGTGTCCCATCTATTAGAAATAAATGCATGGTTACAAGATGATTTCAAAATTTATTTCGATACCAACTGAAAATCATTGTCCTGGATTGATAATCAACTAATGATAATTCCATTCAAGAGATCTAACACAATGAACTAGTCAGCTCATGATGAGACCTATTATCCTTCAATCTTGAGGTCAAAAACCATTACATTGGCTTGGTGACCAATAGTGGTAATTTCATAATGTTAGAACCTATGATCATGGTAGTTCAGCTAGTGATGAGACATTTTATCCTTCAGTTGACAATTTTTTTTTAGGTTTAACTATAGTTATTGTTAATTTGACAGAGATTACTTAACAGATGGGGTGGTGAATTGCTCCTTAAGATTTTGGAATGACGTAAAAAGTTTTAAGGTAAATAATATTTAATTGATTAGCATTCGTCATAAATAACTTATGACCTTAAGTGACTGGTAACAAAAGTATTTTTCTCTCTTGAAAAAGAGGTTAAAAGATACTTCATTAGAAAATGAGGGAAATACTTAAACACAAAAGAACCAAAACCAAGGACTTCACTGGTTAGGAAGTTGAAAATAAACATAACGAAATCATCTTCATTGAAGTATTCCTTAAGGATAAGGTTTCATTAATAGAGCATAAAACAACTTTCCTAATGATTATGGCAGTTGAAAGAAATAAAAATATTCCCTCGTTTTATTGAAAAAGTGAAATGAAAAGACAATCACCAAATTAAATGAAAAGTTTAAGACAAAATATATCAAACCACAAAGAAATCCATGAATAGCATAAGCCATGTGAGAAATCTTACAAGATAAAATAAAATGTTAACATCAAAAAAAATATAAATGAAATGATGATTATGTTAAAACTATAGATTTTATCTTGTAAACTGATTTGTTAATAAAGCTCCTTATTTTAAAGCATACTTATGTATTTAAGGATTGTATTTGTATGTTTTCGTAGGAATTCTCTTTCTTTTGTCAATTTTTCTTAAAAGCCAATTTTCAAGTATTTAAAGATCAAGTTTTAAGAATAATTCCAACCATTAGTTTCAAAAGAATATAAGCAAAATTTGAAAGAGGGAAAAGGAAACTCCTTGGATTCCATATGATGATTGTTCTTTCTAAATGCTTTTGCTAGAAAAATCAAATCTTTGAACCAATGAAAACTTGTAAAAGAGAGAAGACAAGGATAAGAAACAAAAAGAGAAAACAAAAGCAAGGAACTAAGAAGAAATGAAGATCAACATATACACATACCTAAGAGAAATGCATACCCAATTACCTTGTGAACCTTGACATCCTTGTATGAAGGCTATGAAAAAAATAGGCAAGACAAGTTAAATTTATCTCCAAGTTTGCATATTGTTGAAGATCATCAAATTATTGGGTCTAAATTCTAAGAAATGCTACAAGGATTCTTCACAAGATAAAAATAAAAATGAATTGACATATGAGTAATAAATGATAAAACATTGTTTGCCAAAATTTGAAGTTTTGTTTCGTGAGCTATTTTTATTAATTAGACTTTTATTAAAATGTAAATTTAATCCTACTGCAATTATGTGTGTAAAAAGTATAAATGAGCACTATATTTGAGTTAACATTTTAGAATATGGGGTTTACAATTGTAAATTAATGATAATGATCAAATAAAAAGCCCGACGAATGATAACCCATGATAATTAAGATGATAACTAAGTGAATGGTAAAAAACCATTCCTATTTATTAAAATACCATAATTGCTTTATTTTAGAAGAAATAAAAACAAACTAAACAAAGCTAAATTTATTCCTACTCTAACTCTTTTGAAGGAAAATGGCTAGGTATAGTCATATTTCCAATTCAACCAAGAAATCACTTTATTTATTGCAAAAAATATGTACAACAAATATTAGTAACGAAAATTCAACAAATATCAAAGTATCAAAAGAAGACCTATGTGCATATATTGTTAATGTATTTACAAAAAGAATTTTATTTGCAGTCACCCTTTCTTCAAATATGTCCTCAAAGAAAATCTCTAATAGATCATAATAGTATGGATGAACATTCATTAGAGACTAGAGGAAATGAAATTTAAGAATGGATGAACAAATGTTAATGTTATGTACATGAGCAAAGTTATTAGTGATTAGCTTATAAAATGAGTCATCCAAATGAGCTTCAAATGGATACTTAAGGGGATCATTGGATGAGTTAGGTGATTGTAATATTGATGTATTTATAAGATCACGTGTTTGAAAAATCAAGTGTTGACCAATTAGATTTTGAACTAGATGTACTTTTAATGATACACTTGATAAGTATTTAATGTCAATTTATTAAAAATGCCAACCATTAGTATTTACCCTGTGGTTAGAGGACAATTGAGATTGACTTCCAAAAATGTATTTCCCATAAGCCTTGATTTGAATAATATAATCGATATTGGTGTAAGCATCTACATGTGGAAATCATAAAGGTTCAAGATCAAGATCAAAGATAGGAAGTTGAGAATCAAAAATGGGAACAGAAAGGCCATTACAATTTGATGCAGTTTCAAAATGAAATTCTTCATTGTTAACATTGGTCAAAGGAAAATATTCATATTGAAACACACATGAGTTATGATAAATATGAGAAATTGATTTAGTTATCTTATTTTATGCATAACTATTGTAAATAATTTAACTTAAATTCTCCTCCTTCAAAAAAAAAGTTAGATCCATCAAAATGACGAAATTCAAATTTAAGAGAATTCTCATAATCATGAAAATTGTAATGTATGGATAACTCATTACTCTGATTAAATTTGTCTGACAATTCATTACTAATAAGGTTTAAAGTAATTCCTTCTTTAAAAGTGTATGTGTCAAAAGGAATTGGTAAATATTTAGTAAAATAAATGTCTTGTTGAACAAATCTGGGTAAAGGGAGTAATGCCTATTTGTAGAGATGAACATGAAATGTTCTTTATCTGAACATGTTTCATTTTCATTTAAACGTCTTCTAAATTCAAGCTCTCATGAAATGTTTTCATTTTCCTAGGAATTACTTTCTAACTGAGTTTGTTCAATAGCATGAGATAAATAAAAAGTATCATTTGTACAATGCACATCATTTGCATTAAAAATTCTCACTTGTTGATTTGCTCGATTAGTAGTAATAGTGGATTCTTTTGAATTGACAACAATATTATCAAGAGAAAGATCAAGATCAACAATAAGATGATGATGTAGGTCCATGCGTTGTTGAGATTTATCATTCATAGATTGCGCATTATTAATTTGATTTGATTCAGACACGCTATTTAAAATGGATAGATCTTCAACAACCAATACATTTTCCTCACGAGGAGAAGGAATAGAAAGTGCTTCTTGTAACCATTTCATAACTTCCTCATTCGTAGGCTAGTATTTAGAATCAAATTTTAAACATACCAATTTTAATATTAGAATGAAATCAACTAAGTCTTTGTTTTCTAACCTTTTCAAATTCTAAATTTCTTCTCATACTTGATCATGATTACAATGTGCAAATGTATGAAGGATTATCAATGCGCACTCGTCCCAACTATGGATCGAGACAACTGGAAGTGATCCAAAACAATGTTTGGCAATGTTTATAAGGCTCACGGTAAAACTCTTTCATAGAACAAGTTCGTCAAGATTAATACCCAAATGAGAAAAATTTAAAGAAAACTGAAGAATATGTTCAAATGTAGAGGTATTGCCTTCACCGTCAAATTTTACCTTCGTCAAGCATTTTGTGATTTCGATCAAAGTGTTACAATTCAAGGGTTGAGGGATACATCTCCAAACAAATTGTTTACTATGAGACATCTAAAAAAATTAGACTTTGTGATTCAAGACTCAAAAAATACACTTTAAGGAGGCCTTCCTTCTAGTGCCAAAAATGTTGATGGGTAAAAATGTCCTCCATCAACATCAAGGGAGACCACTCAGCCAGGGCCCTAATTAGACCTTTTTCCCTTGAAGTTGGTGGTTCCAACTGGTTCTGGGTCCAGTTACCCTATCACCTAAGACTACCTTAAATGTTATCCTAGCCTAAATACTAGCTTATATGATACTAGGTCAGGTTAAAGTTAGTTCTTAATCCCAACCTAGAACTATGTTAAATATATGTTAATGTTTCTGTAATACTAAGGCTCTGTCAATATTACTATATCTCTTCTATATGACTCTAAATAGTATCATATTATATTAAAATCAAACTATGACAACTAATATTTTATGTTATTATACTAAAACTATTATTACATATTAATATTAATATTTAGTTCAATCCTAATATGTCCTAAATAATATTACCTAATATAATCCTAATAGAAAATAATTAAACAATATCTATATAATTTCTAAATCTAATAAGTCTTATATTCCTAAATGTTATTAATGAAGTACTAATTATATTAAATAACTATATAAAACCATATATCAATATTAAATCTAATATATTGTAAGACTATAATACACCTATGTTATTTTATTATATAATCTAACTATATTAAAAAGGTTAGTCCAAGGGAACATTAATATTCTAATTAGAACTAAATCTAGTTAAATATTATATTAACTACTATTCACTATCTAATACAATCAAGCTTATAGATCAATAATAAAGCTAATCTCTAATTCCATTAAGTGAGCTTTACAAAAATAAACTAAACTAACTAAATATTAAAATTAATTTAAATATTACAAAGAAAATGACACTTTACAAAGGGTTTAGGTTACATAATCTGAATTAAAAAGATTAATATACAAAATATACAATAAATGACATTTCCTTTATATTGATCTTTAATGATGTAAATTAAAGAAATAGATCAACACAAAGGTTTGATCAAAGTGAAGGTTGATCAAACCAGAATTTAATGATTTGTTGCCTCTTTAAGAGAGGACTTGATGCAATGGAAAAGAAAATGCAAGCTAATCTATCTTAATTGGGACAAAATATAGATTCTAGTCCTAATTAAGAGTGAAATGCAAAAAAGAGAGAGAAGGAACAAAATTTGAAATTTAGAATGACATAAAGGAAATAGTTCCAAGACCTATTCCTTGTTCAAGAAAATGTGTAGACGTGAATATCCAATAGATAGTTAATGAACATCAACTTGTAAACATCTCTAAATTCATATGGAACCATTCGCATTAGAACAAAATGATATTATGCCATATCACTGAAATTGTTCAAATAATCTAACATATATAATGCAAGATTCTTATTACTTTGGGGTGCAAAAAGTATTTGTTCATATACAACTTTTAGCTTCAATTTCGTTGCTAGTTAACCCCACAAGGTAGCTTGACAAGATTACAAATGTGTATATACTACTACAATTCAATAGTAGTGCTGGAAAATAACAATCATGCCCATACAAAGAAATGAAACTTACACTAAAAAAATTATTAGAGATAAACTGAGTAAGAAATAATGTTATATTATTGGCTACAAAAATAAAATGTGTTCCATTAAAAAATCAAAGAAATTAAATCAAATTCCTGAAGAGTAGAATATTTCAATAGTGCAAATCTTCTACTGAAATAAGAATTGATTTTCTAACTGTAGAGAAGGTTGAAACCCTTATTACAAAAGTGTTCAAGAAACTCCCAACTCACTCGGAAAACAAGTTGTGCTTCAGAAAAATTCTATCTACTCCTTCCTCCTGCTATGGATTTGAATCCTCTCGGTAGAGTGGATTGTTACATCCTTAATACATAGCTAGCTTCTAGTTTAAATCAACTTGAGAGAACAAATCTAATTGTAGTGTGCTCTACTCTCAAACCTTCCAAAATGATTTACACCGAAATGTGAGTAACAAATTGATTTGGAATTGGAAAAATAGTGTCATTGGTGCAAATCCTTTCTATCTACGTGTGATTGGGCCGATTCTAACACGATATCCTTGGTTCAATCAAGAGCTAGCCATTGCAGGAGGTTAACCTCTCTTCATTTTTATTTCAATCCATAATTATGTTGGCATTATGACTAATGTGTTGTCCTTGATGGCAACCTACTTGATGAAATTTCCTTTTCTAGAAACCTACTTGATGAAGATGTCAATAGGATGAGTTTACATGTGACAGAGAGTTAGATCAAAGGCATAACAATTCAAAGGCTGAGAAATGATAAAGATGACTAATGTGTTGAAAGGCATAACAGTTCAGAGACAGAGAAATGATAAATATGAATTTTGAATAAGTATACGCAGGTTTGGTGAAACAAAGTCGATTAGAAACAGGTTCTATGAAGAAAATTCGAGTATATGCATATTCTATGAAGAAAAGTAGTGTACACACTCAGGTTTGGTGAAGCAAAGTAGATTATATATAGGTTCTGTGAAGAAAACCCACGTACACACACGAGTATGAAGATGCAAAGGCGCATACAGTTTCTGCACCATGGTTTTTTAAATACCAAGGGTCCTTACCATGGTATTTTCCTGTTGTATTAAGCCCAACAACAAATATTTTGATCCTGTCTAAGAAAACCATCAACTGGAGTATGGTTTTGACCTGTTGTATTGGATAAGGGCTAAGCTATATAAGGAGATGCAGATCAAAGTGGTAGAAGGTGTCAAATGATCAATGTTTTATGAATAGTTAGATCTTAATAAAATATGTATGTAATGGGTTGTTGATGTTTTTCTTGATCTAAAACTAAGTATGCACCCAAGAATTTGATGATGGATTAGATCCAATAGATCTGAAATCATAATATTTATTATGAGTTGATTTGATAAGTGTTGATATTATCTTGACGGATGATTTTTTTGTGTATGTCGCGAACTGGGTATGCCTAAAGTTTTGTGATGCAACTAAGTTTTGTGCCAGTAAATGCAGATCTATATGCAGGTTAATAACTTGAAGGGTGCGTATACACACAGGTTTTATCACCTGAACGACACATATATATTCTTATCTATATGTGGGATTGTTTCCTGAAAATAGCATATACACGCGGATATGCTTTGAGGAAATTGCATAAAAAAATTAGGGTTTTGATGGAAAAGATGGGTGATCAGTTTAATCAGTCTTGTTTTATTTTTGGTATCTTTCAATGAAGTCTTCTTGATGATCTAGGCTTAATAGTAATGTTCAAAAGATGAATTGACTGATTTAAAATTAAATCTAGTTAAATATTGTATTAACTACTATTCACTATCTAATAAAATCAAGCTTATAGATCAATAATAAAGTTAATCTCTAATTCCATTAAGTTAGCTTTACAAAAATAAACTAAACTAATTAAATATTAAAATTAATTTAAATATTACAAAGAAAATGACACTTTACAAAGGGTTTAGGTTACATAATCTGAATTAAAAAGAGTAATATACAAAATATACAATAAATTACATTTCCTTTATATTGATCTTTAATGATGTAAATTAAAGAAATAGATCAACACAAAGGTTTGATCAAATTGAAGGTTGATCAAACCAGAATTTAATAATTTGCTACCTCTTTAAGAGAGGACTTGATGCAATGGAAAAGAAAATGGAAGCTAATCTATCTTAATTGGGACAAAATATAGATTCTAGTCCTAATTAAGAGTGAAATGCAAAAAAGAGAGAGAAGGAACAAAATTTGAAATTTAGAATGAGTTAAAGGAAATAGGCTAAGGAAATAGTTCCAAGACCTATTCCTTGTTCAAGCAAATGTGTACAAGTGAATATCTGATAAATATTTAACAAACATCAGCTTGTAAACATCTCTAAATTCATATGGAACCATTCACATTAGAACAAAATGATATTATGCGATATCACTGAAATAGTTCAAATAATCTAACATATATAATGCAAGATGCTTATTACTTTGGGGTGAAAAAAGTATTTGTTCATATATAACCATTAGCTTCAATTCCATTGCTAGTTAACCCCATAAGGTAGCTTGACAAGATTACAAATGCGTGTAGACTACTTAAATTCAACAACAGTGCTGGAAAATAACAATCATGCACATACAAAGAAATGAAACTTACACTGAGTAAGAAATAATGTTTTACTATTGGCTGCAAAAAGAAATTAAATCAAATTCTTGAAGAGTAGAATATTGCAATAGTGCAATTCTTCTACTAAAACAAGAATTGGTTTTCTAACTATAGAGAAGGTTGAAACCCTCAATACAAAAGTGTACAAGAAACTCCCAACTCCCTTGGAAAACAAGTTGTGCTTTAGAAAAATTCTATTTTCTCCTTCCTCCTGCAATGGATTTGAATCCTCCCCTCGGTAGAGTGGATTGTTACCTCCCTAATACATAGCTAGCTTCTAGTTTAAATAAACTTGAGAGCACAAATCTGATCGCATTGTGCTCTACTCTCAAACCTTCCAAAACGATTTACACTAAAATGTGAGTAACAAACTGATTTGGAATTGGAAAATTAGTGCCATTGGTGCAAATCCTTTCTATCTTCGTGTGATTAGGCCGATTCTAACACGATATCCTTGGTTTAGTCAAGAGCTATCCATTGTACGAGGTTAACCTTTTTTCATTTTTATTTCGATCCATAATTATGTTGGCATTAAGACTAATGTGTTGTCCTTGATGGAAACCTACTTGATGACTTTTCCTTCGCTGCAAACCTACTTGATGAAGATGTCAATAGGATGTGTCTACATGTGAAAGAGAGTTAGATCAAAGGCATAGCAGTTCAAAGGCAGAGAAATGATAAAGATGACTAATGTGTTGAAAGGCATAACAGTTCAAACACAGAGAAATGATAAAGATGAAGTTTGAATAAGTACACGCAGGTTGGGTGAAACAAAGTCGATTATAGACAGGTTCTATGAAGAAAATTTGAGAATAAGTTGGTTCTATGAAGAAAAGTAGTGTACACACTCAAGTTTGGTGAAGCAAAGTAGAGTATACGCAGGTTCTGTGAAGAAAATCCGCATACACACACGGGTATGAAGAAGAAAAGGCGTATACATATTCTGCACCATGGTATTCTAAATACCAAGGGTCCTTACCAAGGTATTTCTTCCCTATTGTATTAAGCCCAACAACAGGTGTTTTGATCCCATCTAAGAAAACCATCAACTAGAGTATGGTTTTGACCTGTGGTATTGGATAAGGGCTAAGCTATATAAGGAGATGAAGATCAAACTGGTAGAAGGTGTGGTAGAAGGTGTGCAAATGATCAATATTTTATGAATAGTTAGATATGAAGAGAATATGCATGTAATGGGTTGCTGATGTTTTTCTTGATCTAAAACTAAGTATGCACCCAAGATTTTGATGATGGATCAGATCCAATAGATCTGAAATGACAATCTTGATTATGAGTTGATTTGATCAGTGTTGATAGCATCTTGATGCATGATTTTTCTGTGTATGTGGCGCATGGAAAATTTTAGGGGTGAATGTTCACCCTTATGCAAAATTAAAGGGTTTTAAATTTTTAGTGGGCGAATATTTTGTATCATAGTACATTTTTACAAATCACCTCAAATAGCCCACCTTATTTTAAGGGAGAGGGTAAAAAAGGTAAATTTAGCCCTTGAAATTAGGAGCTACAACCTTCCATTCGCCCTAATTTTCAACGAATAGGTTTTATTTAAGTGAATCCTATGGGAACAAATACCATATTTATAAAAGAGGTATGGTAAATTATTAAAAATATAAAAAAATGAGAGGTATGGTAAATAAATAAAATATTTTTATATTTACTCCATAAGTCACCTGATATACATGCAAGGGTGTAAACAAATAAAAATATAAATAAAGTGGAGGTATCATAAATAAATAAAACCTCTTTTTATATTTAGTCCATAACCCTCTTTCTATTTATGAAGGCTCAAAAAAGAGGTTTTATTTAAGTGAATCCTATGGCCAAATACCATATTTGTAAAAGAGGTATGGTAAATGAATAAAAATATAAGTAAACGAGAGGTATGGTAAACAAATAATTTTTTTTATATATATTTACTCCATAAGTCATTATATTTACTAACACTCAAAAAATGCCTTATATTTAGGTGAGACCTATGGGAAAAATACTATGGGCCAAATACCATGGGCTAGATTATTATTAATATCATGCAAAAAAAATTATGAACCCTAATATTAGAATTAATAAAAATAAAAATGGCACATGGTATTCATGTGGAATGTAGCCTATTTAAATGGGGGAATTAAACCAGCATAGATCCATCTTTACTCTAGATCTACTAAGCCCCGAGAGGTATCAGATATCGTGATATGCAAACTAGCATAGAGTGAAAAAATATTTGATCCCTCTCGGAGCTTGGTGGATCAAGAGTAAAAATGGACGTTGTAATTTAATGTATGTTAAACATTTTAACTTGGTTAAAATAAAAAATAAAACAAAAAACAATTATTAATTTTATTAATTTCTATAAATTACTAATATTAATTTTTAAGCTCCAGGTTTATGATAACCCATGGTATTGACCCTTGGTAATACCCTGGTATTCATGTGAGCATAGACTATTTAAAGGGGAAATTCTATCACCTTAGATCCATCTTCATTCTAGGTCTACCAAGTGCTCAGAGGGATAAATAGATTTCATCCCCCTAAGAAAGCTAGATGTGGAGTTAAGATGGATATAGGTTGGTTTTTATGATAATGAAGATATAAAATAGACTTAGGAAATTATATTGTAAAACATCTTAAGGTGAATGGTTAAAGCTACATTTAGTCACTTCACAAAATTTAGTAAAAAATATCAATATCTCCATTAATATTGGTTTTCAAAGTTTTCTGATTTAACAAAAGAAATTCAAAACAATGAAACCTTATCACTCTTTCCACATCACTCTCACAGAAGGTTTCTCACCATTTTTAAAACATTCTCAATATGATATCTTCAGGAAAAAGTTTAGGTACTGATGTTGGATTAGTTGTTTGAAAAATAAGTTGGTTTGTACAACCTTTCATCTTCTGTGTTATTCTTAGTTTGTCCTAATGATCTGTAGGGGTTGGAGCCACTGCACCATATTTTCCTAAAAGGTGGAGATTGTTCACCAAAAAGGAAATTAATCTACATGTTTCAATGTTGTTAAAAAATGCAAGACCTATGAGGGTAGTGAATTATGTTGATAAGCAATTTAGATTGCGAGAGACGTAATTAAATTTTATTATTTAATTTAAGATTTCCAATTAAAATAATAATAAATCTACATTTATATATTCATATATTGATTGGAAGGATTCTCACAATGGTCACTTCTTTCAATTAGATCACCTTTAAGCCTTTGGGATACCTAATACTTTCTCATATAATATAGTTGGGGCTTGCTACTTGTTGGTGTGTTGGGGTAAACAAACTTGATGTGTTTTTTTTTTTTATCTCGCGGTTGGAGTCTATGGAATAAGAAAGAAATTTGATAACATGAAAAAAGTGGTAGCTTGACAAAAGTTGTAGAGAAAAGATTAATCTCTCCTACCTTGACAGAACTCATTGTCAATATCAATGCCTACAAGAACTTTGTTGTGGAATATTATCAAAACTAATAGAAGGATATGAAAGTGTATAGTAAGAACCTTGACAAACACAACCACTGAAACTTGGAACATTGTTTGTAGGAAGAGAAAATTATGTTTCTTTTTTCCAAACATGTATGTTAGTATATTACAGTTTAATGAATATGTTTTCTTATTATCATATATGGTTTCATACTTTAACAAAACATTCGCCAAGACTTCATAATGTTTTATTATTCAATAAAGATTTGCCAAGATCTTACAAGATTTCATAATTCAGTGAAAGATTCTCCATCACTATACAAGATAATATAATATGGTGAGAGATTCGCCAAAAAGATTATATATACATAGTATATTATTGATAAAATCGCCTCCCATTTTTCCTATGTATCGTGGGGATTAGCCCATTTATTATAAATATAAATTTAGGGTGGTTCTTAAAATTTTCCCTGATGTCACGATCTGGGTATGCTTGAAGTTTTCTGATGCAGCTAAGTTTTGTGCCAATAAATGCATATCTATACGGGAGTTTTATAACTTGAAGGGTGCATATACACACAGGTTTTATCACCTGAAGGGCACGTATATATTTTTATCTATATGCGGGATTGTTTCCTGAAAATCGTATATACACACGGATATGCTTTGAGGAAAGCGCATATAAAAATTAGGCTTTGATGGAAAGGATGGTTGGTCAATTTAATCAGTCTTGTTTTACTTTTGGTATCTTTCATTGAAGTCTTCTTGATGATCTAGGCTTAACAGTAATGTTTAAAAGATGAATTGACTGATTTAAAATTAAATCTAGTTAAATATTGTATTAACTACTATTCACTATTTAATAAAATCAAGCTTATAGATCAATAATAAAGTTAATCTCTAATTCCATTAAGTTAGCTTTACAAATTAAACTAAACTAATTAAATATTAAAATTAATTTAAACATTATAAAGAAAATGACACTTTACAAAGGGTTTAGGTTACATAATCTGAATTAAAAAGATTAATATACAAAATATACAATAAATTACATTTCCTTTATATTGATCTTTAATGATGTAAATTAAAGAAATAGATCAACACAAAGGTTTGATCAAATTGAAGGTTGATCAAACCAAAATTCAATGATTTGTTACCTCTTTAAGAGAGGACTTGATTCAATGGAAAAGAAAATGCAAGCTAATCTATCTTAATTGGGACAAAATATAGATTCTAGTCCTAATTACGAGCGAAATGCAAAAAAGAGAGAGAAGGAACAAAATTTGAAATTTCGAATGAGATAAAGGAAATAGGCTAAGGAAATAGTTCCAAGACCTATTCCTTGTTCAAGCAAATGTGTACAAGTGAATATCCGATAAATAGTTAACAAACATCAACTTTGTTATAGACATATTTGGGCGCTTCAACCCTAATCTTATATGTCGATAAACTAGGGCTCTTCAACCCCTAAAAGTGTTGTTTCATACCCTAAAAGAACATGGTCAACTGATTACATCATTGCCCAAAAGTTCCACCTGAAAAACCATCCAAAACTGGCCTAAACTGGACCATACTGATGGCTCCACCGTCAAGGTGCGATGCATACTGACTTCTACACTAGCCAGGTGTGATGCATACTAATGAGCCTTCTGTAGGGTGCGATGAGCAAGGATGGACAAATGTCCGAGACAGTTTACTAAGTGGATTCTCGTGGAATCTTCTAGAAACTTCTCCTATGACACTTGCCTCTCTGAATTCACCCAGAGATGAGAAAGAGATCCAAGAAATCTCCAAGTGGAACCAAATGCGACAAGTGGAATGACACTAATCAAAAAACCCAGAGATGACTCACACCCTTGCACACATCTATAAATGGATCCCTCATCTGAGAGATCTGGAGGCTGGAATTTTGTAATTTGCAAGGAAATGCTGATAGTTTGTATCTAAGAAGGAGCATTGTATTGTTGGTGTAATCTTGCTTTTCATGAGGTGAAGAGGGCTTTGATGCTGGGAGGATGATGCTGGATCAGAGAGCTAGGTTGTAATTTTCCCTTCTATTTAATAAAGTTCTTCGAGTTTTCTTCCATACAGTTGTGTAATTGTGAACGTTATTATTTGTAAATGCTATTGTATGTTCATTGTATTTCTGATTCTACAATGCTTATGATATAATAGATCAAGATGTGTTGACGGTTATTTGCTACTGTGTCTCTACAGGTACTCTTCAAGCGGGATAAGTACGGAGAGGAGTTTTCAAGCTCTGTCAAGGGGAGAGATATCAAGCAAGGAGTCTAGTGGAAGATCTAGGTTGGTTCCTTTGCCTCTCTCTTATCTATCATACATAGAAGAAATCACGAATTGCTTTAAGCTGTTTGTTTCTAGGGTAGCTACCAAACCTAGAGGGCTAGTCGAGAGAAAAGACACTAGTTTTCCCAGAAACAAAATGGCAACTCTGCTAGGGATCGAGTAAATGTTGGTTTGTTTTTGTTGTTTGTTTTATAAACTATAGACGAAGCTTGAAGTTAACTAGATAGCCTTCGAACTGCTATTGCTATGCAATTGCATAGTAGATGAATGTTTCTTTAGTTAATCTATGGTTTAGTTTATGAATTAAACATTTGACTTTCAAGCATTCTAGATGCCCTTTTGGTAGCTCAGTAACCTCTCAAGATCATTCCTCTATACTTTTCTCTTTACTATCCATCATAGCTCAACTTAACTCATTGAAATCACATGAAACTAGAGCCAAAACCCACTTCAATTGCGCTCCCTGGCCCATCGCACTGTCTGTCACTGTCAACCAGTATGCATCGCACTTCCTGAGTGTTGTAGGTGAGATTCATCCCTGTTTCTGTGAAGCCCAGGTGCGATGACTAATTGAATCTGTTTCCATTCTTGAAATTTGGGGTTTTTGTCCTTGTTTTCAGTTCTATTTAGTTGATTTGTTGCTTATGAACAGTGTCTCATTGTTGAAGCCTGCTTGCTTCACATAGATCAGCCTCCATTGATTAGTACTAGTAAATGTTTTATGTATTTGTCCATCATTTACAATCCTTTTCAAAAATTTGCTTAAATCAATCTGTTGTTTTGGTACAAAAAGTGTCGTAACTGTCGTTTTGTGTCAAAAAGAGAAGTGTCATTGATTCTTCCTTCCCTGGATAGTTGATTGAACTTTTTGTCATGTATTTGGTTTGATTTGTTAATATTTGAAGTGTCGAAATCATTTTCCATTCAAAATTGAAAATTTTCATTTAGTCTTCCTTTCTATTTTGAAAAAGAAATTGTTGAAAATGTCGCTTTGAGTAAAATATTTCAGATCTTTTCTATACTTAGTTTTCCTTTTTGGCATTTTTCACATTAAGGGAATGAAAAACAGATACATGCATTTGCATTTGCATTTAGTTTGTGTGTGAAAAATGATTTAGGAAAAGTGTATTAGTGTGTGCTCTTTGCACTTTGTTTGAAAGAATTGAATCCTATTTCCCTAGTAGCTATGATTTTCATTGCTAAAAATAAACAACAATTATTTATCATTGTAGATTGCATTTTTTAGGAATTTCAAATTGACATCACACGGTGAACCATTGAAAGGCAAACTCTTAAACAAGATCAACTCTAAAATAAATTTCAATGAACCTAACAATGCTTTGGAACCTAATGCAACACATATAGAGGTCTAAGCTAGAGACGTGTTCCGGCATCGTAAAAACTCGTAAATATCGTTTTCATCGAAGGTTGGGTGATTCCTCCTCTTTGATACGACAAGTGCTAGCATGGACTTGTGCTCCCAGTACCGTTGCGTATATATTGGGAGACCATAATAGACTTATATCCTTTATCCATAGGAAGCCGTATCTACTGCCCTATGATCGCAATGCACTGAACACAGCATTCGGGAAGATTGACTACCATACATAATTCTTTCGTAGTTTCTCTTTAATTTATCACCAAGGTGTATATTGCAATTTTGTGATTGGTTTGGTAATCCCTCTATCTAGATTTCCAGAGTAGTCACTTTCATTCCTTTTCGACTCCTTAAAATAAAAGGTCCATTTGAGCACTTGTCACTTCAATCTCATTAAAAATCAAAGGGGACTAGAGTCATCTTTAGCTTTTTCTCATCTCTTAAAAATTGAGAAAGAAAAGTTGTGTCAAAGCATCATTAAAATTTATTTAATTCGGAATAACATCCCTATTCCTTCGTTGATCTTAGGTTGAGATAATGGAGTCCACCAATCAAGGAATCCCTTTTGAGGGGAATCCTAGACCATTTTCTTCTTGGGGAAATATTGGTGCTCTGTGTATGGCCACATTGTCCCTTCCGGGAATTACAATTGGCCTACCAGTATGGCTATTCTCAACCTCTGTCGTTCAAAATACTGTGATTCCTCCGTGATCAAATTAGCATCCAGTTGATACTGAAGTTTACCCTTCACCTTCTTCTTCGTTTGTTTCTCCCTCCCCTTCTTTCTCTTCGCTTGGTCAAAATAGTGATGCTAGTAACCAGGTGGCTGAGAAGAAGAAGAAAGGGAACGAGAAGAAGAAGAAGAACCCAATTCAACAAGGGGGCAACCATGAATCATCTGGTGAAAATTTGCACATTAAATCTCCTAAATTTCCTTGCATAATTTGTAAAGGAGACCATTTTCATCGAGACTATCCTTGCCTTCCTCGGATATTGAGAGAATGGTCTCCTCGTTTGAACCGTCAGGTGTCATCGACCTCTAGTGATCATGTTGACAGCACACCGTCAACTAGTAATAGTGAAATTCATGGACAAAAAGGAAAGGTAAAAGTTCCATGTAGGTTATGTGAAGGGGACCATACCCTTCCCCGTGTCCTTTTTTGGATGAAGCCAAAAGAGTCTTACATAACCATCTTGCTTCACCACAGCAACTTCCATCTAGATATAGGAAACTCTCCCCAAGTCCTTTACTAGTTGAAAATCTGACCGACATAACTCAACCATCGGTCGAAACACCTATCACTGAAAGTGAATCTTCTGAGTCTATACTCGACGAAAGTCAACAGGTCGAGGTGACAATTGACCCAGTTTTACCTTTAGAATATCATACCCTTCCCGAAGAGAGTAAGAATGATACTGCTCAAATTCTTTTTGTTACTTCAGAGTCCGATGAACTTGGGGCAATCCACCCGTTCCTTCACAACAAGAAGAGAATTCCCTAGTTCCGCTACTCAAGGGGTTATTTCTCCTGATTATTCAGTACCCCCTTCAAGTAGTCTAGTCACTTCCTTCGATTGGAATCGACTAGCAAGATTCCGCCTTCCTTCTTGTGTACCATTCTGGATCATAGTACAAGTCTTCAAAATGATCGTGTCTTGCACTATCATATATGAGGGTGCATCAGTGAATATCCTTTCCTCAACTGTTTGGAAAGCACTTGGTTCGCCATCGCTTATTCTTGTTACATTTGTCATGCTTTAACAAAGGAACCAGTCAACCATTAGGGATCCTTCCTAAGTTATCGATAACTTTAGCAAGGAAAACCGTTCATCTGAATGTGATGGTATTCCAAGGACCGTTAGATTACAATCTACTCCTTGGACGTGACTATGTTTACAACATGGAAGCTATTGTTTCAATTCTCTTTCGAGTGATGTGTTTCCCATATGAAAGCAAAATTGTCACTGTTGACCAACTTTATCTCCCAGTTCAAGCATAGCTCCAAGTCAATCATCATCCCTAAATGGTCCTTGTACATCAGCAGTGTCTCTTCAACCTTCATTCCATCCACCTAATTACCACGAGTAATTCGGTGAATGTAACGAAGCTTAGGGGGCATGCACCCTTGTCTATTTGGCGGACGAACCCAGCTGAAAAGATAGGTTTCCCTGTAGGTTAGGTGATTGGTCTGAGACACCATTCACTTTTGTCCGTGTTGTGGATGAAGCTAAAGAAATTTTTTGTCTACTCTATGGATGAAACCGTCCTACCATATGAATTTCCCTATAAGTTAAGTGATTGGTCTGACACACAATTCACTTTTGTCTGCACTGTGGACAAAGCCAAGGAAATGTTTTTTCTGCTCTGCGAATGAAATAATCCTGCTTAACCACAGTGATTTCCATATGGTTACTAGAGACTCTCCTTTTCATCATGTTGGGGGCATGCAACCCTTTTTCAATTTCATTTTTTTATTTTTTTATCTTTTTAGCTTTTTAGCCTTCTAACTTCTTAGGTTAGGTGATTGGTCCAACACACCATTCACCTTTGTCTACTCTGTGGACGAAGCAAAGGAAGTGTTTTGTCTATTCTATGGACGAAACCATCCTCCCTAACCTCAGTAGTTCCTTAGCTTTCTAGTTTTTCTAGCTTTTTAGTTTTGTTTTTCTAGATTTTTAGTTTTGTCATTTCTAGCTTACATAAAAAGAAAAAATAAAAACCAAGCATATGTTATCGCATGGTTCAATCTAGTTAAAAATAAATCTACTACCAAGCATAGTTCCCCACGGTTCAAGCTCATTAAAAAATGAACCCACCTTTGGTAAATAACCTTTGTGATTGCCATGCTATCAACCTTTTCAGCCTTGGTTGTGTTCCTACCATCACCTCCATCCTTTTGGTTGAACATACACTTCCACTTGATTGTTTACCCCTTTTTGAGGAACAGCCACGACGAGTGGTTTTGTTAGCCAACCTCTTCACATCACCATGTTTTGAGAAGTTCCAAGCTTACCCAGAACCAGTTGCTACCCTAGGGACCACTCGTTCCTCAAAAATGAGTCTCCTTTAAAATCTTTTCAGGCTCATTAAATATGAAATGATTGTTGAGCTATTAGCCTTTCCAGGTTGTTAAAATGATTGGAAATACCATGCCTCCTATATATTTTAATATTTTTCGGACCTAAGGGGTTATCCCTTGAAAAATTTCGAGCGCTTGTCCTTTCGGCTCGCTAAAGTGATCAAAAAGACATCCCTTTTGTATTATTTTATCCTTTTTCGGACTTAAGGGATTATGCTATGAAAAATAACTTTTGGAGTTCCCTTTTTGTCCCTTTTCAAACTCTCTAAACATGAAAAGGACCGAGTTGTCTTTGACGTTAAACTCATTAAAACAATAGCAACAAACTTGTCCACCTAGACAAGAACAAGTTTCACTGTCGCTAGACTCGCTCAAACATAGCGACAGGTTTGCCTGAAGGGAAAATTATAGAACAAGCATATGTTATCCTCCACAAGCTTGACAAAAATAAAGAGGTACTAGTCAGCAATGACTGGGGAAAAAGGGAAAAAAACTTGAAGAATTTTATGGTAGCAGGTCGCTCTTGAACATGCCACTTTCACTCCATTACCATGATTGAGTCGAGTTGGGTTATTCAGTTCACAGGTCATTTCACCATTGATCTTCCACACCATCCATCTGTTGGGGTTAATGCTACCAATCCATCTCGGTGTCGCCAATATGTTCAAGAGAAGTCATTTAGTTGAGAAACCATAATCCAGTTAATGCCTCATCCACTGCAATACCTTCAACCTCCATTTTTTGTGACCACCATTCTTGAACCTTGTGTCGTCAGATCATTTTCACCTCCAGAAAATGATTTGCTTCATTTCATGTCGTAGATGTGGGATACATTAAGGCCCTCCTACGACGGGTCACTTCTTGTTGACATCAGCTCATTATCCAAGAAGTTGACTTAGAAACACCCCTTTCAGTACTTTGAAGCTTGCATGCCTCAATGGCAAGTTTCTCACTTCTGGCGATAGGTTGACATCAATGGCCTTCAACCAAATGATTTTGCGTGGTGTTTGACATCATATCATATATTCACACCACATGAATTGTAATGTAGGACCTTGAGGGTCATTATCATTATCAGTGATTCCTCTCGCGTTTGTTAATAGCTCACATTATTGGCTGGTAATCAAGGGATCTCTTTCCATGTTCGACTTCAAAACATTTCTTCACATGGATTGACTTGTACATCAGGCGAAGATTGAACAAGTTTTGAAGACCCCAGATCTAGTTTCATCCATCTGGGCTACGATATATTCAGGGATATAAAGACATCAAATATACACAGAAGCTACACATATGGTTATCCGAGCCAGGGATGATGACTCTACATATGAAGAATCACCAGTCTGCAACTACAGACGACTATCTATTCTATGTACATGAAATGAATCTATAAAGCTGAGCATGGGAATTCCCGCCTCAGCTAGATCATGAAAAATTATATTATGATGATGTATTGTATTGTATTGTATCTTATACAAGTCACCTTCCAGTTCGAAAACCTTGGATCCTCATGATAAAGAATTTCACTTGACATTAAATATTTACGACTTCATGCTTTAGGGGGCAACTGTTATAGACATATTTGGGCGCTTCAACCCCAATCATATATCCCGATAAAATAGGGCTCTTCAACCCCTAAAAGTGTTGTTTCATACCCTAAAAGAACATGGTCAACTGATTACATCATTCCCCAAAAGTTCCACCTGAAAAACCATCCAGAACTGGCCTAAACTAGACCATACTGACTGCTCCATTGTCAGGGTGTGATGCATACTGACTTCTACACTAGCCAGGTGCAATGCATACTAATGAGGCCTTCTGTAGGGTGCGATGAGCGAAGATGGACAAATGTCTGAGACAGTTTGCTAAGTGGATGCTCATGGAATCTTCTAGAAACTTCTCCTATGACACTCGCCTCTCTGAATTCGCCCAGAGATGAGTAAGAGATCCAAGAAATCTCCAAGTGGAACCAAATGCAACAAGTGGAATGACACTAATTAAAAAACACAGAGATGACTCACACCCTTGCACACATCTATAAATGGATCCCTCATCTGAGAAATCTAGAAGCTGGAATTTTGTAATTTTCAAGGAAGTGCTAATAGTTTGTATCTGAGAAGGAGCATTGTATTGTTGGTGTGATATTTCTTTTCATGAGGTGAAGAGGGCTTTGATGTTGGGAGGATGAAGCTGGATCAGACAACTCGGTTGTAATTCTCCCTTCTATTTAATAAAGTTCTTCAAGTTTTCTTCCATGCAATTGTGCAAATTGTGAATGTTATTATTTGTAAATGCTATTGTATGTTCATTGTATTTATGATTCTACAATGCTTGTGATATAATAGATCAATATGCTTTGACGGTTCTTTGTTATTGTGTCTCTATAGGTAGTCTTCAAGCGGGATAAGTACAGAGAGGAGTTGCAAGCTCTGTCAAGGGGAGAGAGATCAAGCAACGAGTCTAGCAGAAGATCCAGGTTGGTTCCTTTGCCTCTCTCTTATCTATCATACATAGAAGAAATCACGAATTGCTTTAAACTGTTTGTTTCTAGGGTAGATACCAAACCTAGAGGGCTAGCCAATCGAAAAGACACTATTTTTCCCAGAAACAAACTTGTAAACATCTCTAAATTCATATGGAACCATTTGCACAAGAACAAAATGATATTATGCCATGTCAATGAAATAGTTCAAATAATCTAACATATATAATGCAAGATGCTTACTACTTTGGGGTGAAAAAAGAATTTTTTCAGATACAACCTTTAGATTCAATTTTATTGCTAGTTAACCCCACAAGGTAGCTTGACAAGATTACAAATGCATATAGACTACTGAAATTCAACAATAGTGCTGGAAAATAACAATCATGGCCATACAAAGAAATGAAACTTACACTGAAAATTTTATGAGAGATAAACTAAGAAATAATGTTTTACTTTTGGCTACAAAAATAAAATGTGTTCCATTAAAAAATCAAAGAAATTAAATCAAATTCCTGAAGAGTAGAATATTGCAATAGTGCAATTCTTCTACAAAAACAAGAATTGATTTTCTAACTGTAGAGAAGGTTGAAACCCTCATTACAAAAGTGTATAAGAAACTCCTAACTCCCTCGAAAAACAAGTTGTGCTTCAAAAAAATTCTATCTACTCCTTCCTCCTGCTATGGATTTGAATCCTCCCCTCGGTAGAGTGGATTGTTACCTCTCTAATACATAGCTAGCTTCTAGTTTAAATAAACTTGAGAGAACAAATCTGATTGCAATGTGCTCTACTCTCAAACCTTCCAAAACGATTTACACCGAAATGTGAGTAACAAACTGATTTGGAATTGGCAAACTAGTGTTATTGGTGGAAATACTTTCTATCTACCTATGATTGGGCCGATCCTAACACGATATTCTTGGTTCAGTCAAGAGCTAGCCATTGTAGGAGGTTAACCTTTTTTCATTTTTATTTCAATCCATAATTATGTTTGCATTATGACTAATGTGTTGTCCTTGATGGCAACCTACTTGATGACTTTTCCTTTGCTAGAAACCTACTTGATGAAGATGTCAACAGGATGTGTCACCAGGATGCGTCTACATGTGACAGAGAGTTAGATGAAAGGCATAGCAGTTCAAAGACAGAGAAATGATCAAGATGACTAATGTGTTGAAAGGCATAACAATTCAGAGACAGAGAAATGATAAAGATAAAGTTTGAATAAGTATATGCAGGTTTGGTGAAACAAAGTCGATTATAAATAGGTTCTATGAAGCAAATTCGAGTATATGCAAGTTCTGTGAATAAAATCCGCGTACACTTGCGAGTATGAAGAAGCAAAGACACATACAGTTTCCTCACCATGGTTTATTAAATACCAAGGGTCCTTACCATGGTATTTCCCTATTGTATTAAGCCCAACAATGGATGTTTTGATCCTGTCTAAGAAAACCATCAACTAGAGTATGGTTTTGACTTGTGGTATTGGATAAGGGTTAAGCTATATAAGGAGATGAAGATCAAACTGGTAGAAGGTGTGCAAATGATCAATATTTTATGAATAGTTAGATCTAAAGAAAATATGCATGTGATGGGTTGTTGATGTTTTTCTTGATCTAAAACTAAGTATGCAACCACGAATTTGATGATGGATCAGATCCAATAGATCTGAAATGACAATCTTGATTGAGTTGATTTGATCAGTGTTGATAGTATCTTGACGCATGATTTTTTTGTGTTTGTCGAGATCTGGGTATGCCTGAAGTTTTGTGATGCAGCTAAGTTTTGTGCTAGTAAATGCAAATCTATATGTGGGTTTTATAACCTGAAGGGTACGTATACACATGGGTTTTATCACCTGAAGGGCACATATATATTCTTATCTATACGTAGGATTGTTTCCCAAAAATTGCATATACACGTGGATATGCTTTGAGGAAAGCACGTATAGAAATTAGGGTTTTGATGGAAAGGATGGTTGATCAATTTAATTAGTCTTCTTGTATTTTTGTTATCTTTCAATGAAGTCTTCTTGATGATCTGGGCTTAACAGTAATGTTTAAAAGATGAATTTACTGATTTAAGAATGATAAAGCTACTAGCTATTTGTGATTAAAGACCAGAAATGGTTCTGTGATTATTTTAGAATGATGCATTAGATCTGTGTATGATTCAATGTTTGTTCCAGAGTGACAGTCGTTCAGTTTTCATAATGCAATGGTTTAAGATCTATACGTAGGTATGCTTCATGTAAAGCGCATACACATGCAGGTTTGCTACTGTAAAGTAGTGTATATATTTTAATATATGGTTGATCACAGTTTATAGTAACAGAATCTTGTTTATGTGATGTGAATTAAGTTGATTTTTATTCTAGTTAGATTGATCTGATTGTTCTGGTTGTTTAAGTTGATTGATTTGAGTTTCAGTTGATTGGTTGATTCGGTTGATTGAGCGATTGGGTTTTAGTTGATGGTTGATTCATTTTGGTTAGAGATTGTTTGTTTCATTTGATTATTTGTTGCAGTGATCATTTTTAGTTTTAATATTGGGTTTTGGGCTTAAATGTTGGTAGTGGGTCTAGTTTGAAAATTTGATGAAACATGGCCAACAAGTTGTGATGTGTTGTAGCATGTGGATCCAGTATGAAAATTTATGAAACATGGTCCACGGAAGTGTTGAGGGTTGGAGCCTTTAATGAGGAGTTGAAGCTTCCTTCCAGTGGTAGTTGGTAAATCCAACCTGGGGGTTGGAGATCCCTTCTGAAGGGTGCTAGTAAATGAGATAAGGGGCTTGGAGCTCCCTTCCAGTAGGATTTGGAAAATGACTGAAGGTTGTAGCCTTCTGCATGTGGTACCTACATGATGGTATGAGTATGCGCCAATACA
Organism: Pinus taeda; assembly: GCA_000404065.3. Classification (NCBI taxonomy): domain Eukaryota; kingdom Viridiplantae; phylum Streptophyta; class Pinopsida; order Pinales; family Pinaceae; genus Pinus; species Pinus taeda. Next base: position 112,398 of record APFE030160052.1, read on the forward strand.
AGATTGTAAGAAGTTTTTATTTATATTAAAACAAAGACAGTGACAACAACAATGGTGGTTGTTTCCCACATTGGGCTTCCACCTTAAATTCTGGTGTTCATGTGTGATGATTATGTGTGATGGTTTATTTTTTTCTTATTGCACGTGGTTAATGTTTATTTAATTCTTATTGAAGTATTGATGCACTGACTCAAGATGTATAGAAGATGAACTAATTGATAAATATGTTTTACTGGATATACACTAGTTGTATGAATAACAATCACGTACACATATAGGTTCCCTTCAGTAAAGTCATGAATAGAAATAAGGATATGAAATTGAAAAGTTTAATGGTTTGAAAATACTAATTCACCCCCCCCCCCCCATATCAGTGTTTTTCCCAACAATTGGTATCAGAGCTGGTCCTTCGACAAAAGTTTGATCGCTTGAAGGAGATCCGTCAAGATGAGTAGTCACGAAGGAGTATTTTCTATCAACCCTCATATATTTAATGGAACTAACTTTTTCTTTTGGAAAGTTGGGATGAGAGCATATTTGCAGGCACTAGGAGATGATGTATGGGAAATCGTTGAAAGTGGATATCAATATCCAACATCTATTCCTTCAAATACTGCAAGAAGAAATAGTATGAAACCAATGCAAAAGCTTTAAATTCCATCTTGGGAAGTTTGGTCGAGTCTGAGTTTGTGAAGGTCATGCAACTAGCAAAAGAAATGTGGGATAAGATTATCCAAATTTATGAGGTTGACACCAAATTAAAAAGTGTTAATCTCCAAACATTCAGAATACAATATGAGACATTGAAAATGCATGATGATGAAAGCATTACAACATTTTTTCATAGAGTAGATGAAATTGTTAATTTCATGAGAAATCTTGGTGAAGAAATGAAAGATGCTACTCTTGTTGAAAATATTTTAAGATCTCTGACTCTGAAGTTCAACTCCAATGTCTCTGCTATTGAATAAATGTTGGATCAAAAAAGTCTCACAGTTGATCAACTCCATGGAATATTGATAGCATTTGAGATGAGGAAAGGTGGTCTTTCAAACATGATACAAACAGAGTTCAAAGTTAATGTAAAAGGAAAAAAGGAAGAATCAGGGTGTGTATCAGAAGAAGAAGAAGCAAAGTTTGTAAAGAAACTTCAAGTAAGTACTGGAAGATTCAGAGGTAAGATTCTCTTCAAATGTTTTTCTTGTGGTAGAGTTGGTAATTATGCTGCTAAGTGTCCCTATAGAGAAAATCATGAGAAAGGAAAAAAAGATTCAAAAATAAATAGGAAGAGTTTTGAAAACAAGAGAATTTTTTATACGCATGAAGATAGTGATGGTCTTTCAAATGGCGAAGGAGAATCTGATCCAGATTGTCACTTACTTATGGCATTTGAAGATAAAAGTAGTAATGAGTTTGACGGCCTAAAAGAAACGGGTATTTTTTTTAAACCTTTGACAAGAATATATCAGATGCAGTGATAGTTACAGATGTGAGCAAATATTCAATTTTGGGAGCAACCTGATTTCTACTAATCAAGAATGAAGAAAACGAAGCATCATTGGGTATGGATTTTTGCTCAAAATGTGATCAATTTCCTTGTCTATGTAATAATGATAGTGATGATGAGAGTGAAACCACTAATCTTGCACTCCTGGCTAAAAGTGAAAGTAAGCACTCTAAAGAAAAAATAGATTAAAAAATGATGCCTCTAGAAGCAACAGATCAAGGCAAGTCAGAATCACTGGAAAATGCACATGTGTCTATGTTGAGCAAATTTAATTATCAAAAATGGAAAGAGAAGATGAAGTATAATCTAACGAATCTTGATGTTTGGCATCTAGTATGTAATGGCTACACCAAGTTTCCTCCATCAAAAAAGGAAGTGAAAAAGAACAGTAAGGCTTTGAGTAACATTTTTTGTAGCATATTTGATTCAACATTGAATAAAGTTATGCATTATACAACTGCATATCATGTGTGGGATAAGCTATAAGCAATACATGAAGAAGTCACAAAGGAAGATTCCTCATTCAGGGAACTACCAGGTAATCCTATCTCTAACAAAGTTTCCAAAATTACAGATGGAGTTACAGATTCAAAAGAACACAAGTTAAAAGAAATTTTTGAACTTAAAACAAAACTTGATCTTTCCTCGAAAAGCATTGTTAATCTTAAAGAAAAGTTGCAGGAATATGATAACAAGGATCATGTTAGTATGATATCTAAAAAATGTTGTGAAGGTCTTGACGCTGAGGTAGTCCCTCTAAGAATAAATCTTGAAAAAACAGATAAGCGAAATGAAGAACTACTTCAAGGATTTGAAGAACAAGAAAATGGGCTAAAAGAAGAGATTCTCAAGTTAAAGTAGTGAATGGAGGAAGGAAGAAGGGTTGAAGAAGTTATGAAAAAGTAATATCTCGAAAAATAATCGCAATATTAGGTTGAGGTAAACATCCTAAAAGGTAAATTAGAAGAAAAAGATAAGCATTTAATATTTCAAGATAGTACTAAGATTTTGAATAATATTCTTAGTAGTCAAAGGTCTTTTGCCATCAAGTATGGTCTTGGTTTTCATGAAAATGTTTGAGGAGAATCTAGTTTGCAACTTAAGGCAAGGAATTTTAATGCAAAATCTGAAATACTCAACAAAGAGATAAGAAGTCAACTTAATCAACAAAGGAAAGTGAATCTTCAAAGGAAATCATTTATTCCTAACTATAGAAATGTTAATCGATTCTCTCCTCTGATCAATAATGTTGAATTTCCTATATGTTATAATTATGGACATGTTGCAGCCAATTGCAGAAGTAGATTATCTCAAGCTAATAACCACCTCTTAGAAACATCATCAACTTCCAGGTACTTTAAGGGATATTGTTTTGCTTGCCATATATTTGGTCACAAATCTATTGATTGCAATAGAAGGAATATTAAATATATAAGATTTGATGCTTGTAACAAGTTTGGGCATGTAGAAAAAGAATGCAGTAACAAGTCTATGGATTGTTGAAGACAACATGGTAAGAAACTAGATAAGAATATTGATGTAAGAAGCCCTGAAAAAGATGGATCCACCAACATTTTTCATAATAAGTAGGAAGAAGAATAACAAATAAGGTGTGGTTTTACTCTCTGCTCATTTGAAGATGAAGACGAATGGTACATAGATAGTGGATGTTCTCATCATATGACTAGAGATAAGAATATGTTGGAGTCTCTCAAGAAAAACCAACATGGTAATGTTATTCTTGGAACTAATGTTACTGCAAAAGTATTAAGACAAGGTAAAGCCATAATTAATAAACATATATGAGCAGTTGATGCTTTATTATTTCAAGATCTAAAGTAGAATATTCTAAGTGTAGGTCAAATGGAAGATAAAGGAAACATAATTGTGTTTACATCAACCAAATGCAAGGTTATCGATGAAGAAAGTGGAAAAGTCATAGCAAGAGGAAATAGAAACCCAAACAAATCATATGTGCTTGAAGAATGGAATTCTTGCAAATATGAAGATTTAGACTAAGAGTAAAAGAAAATTGTGCCCATTGCAGTCCATTATTCTTAAGAAAATACTTCTAACAGTGACTGCAGAAGTAATGTGAGGTACTTGACCTCAAAATAATAGAATTTTATTATTAGGTCCACTAGATCAGTAATCTCAGGGGGAGCAATACATGTTTTGTCTTGATGATGATTCCTATGATTGTTTTGATATTTGTGTTCCTTATACTACTGACAATGCATCTAGTGTAGTAACAATGAACAGGTACATATAGTACAGGCTCAGGGGGAGCTGAATTTGTGAAGTTTCAGTGTTTCACTTTCTGTATCTGGATCCTATAAAGACAAGTCGCGTATACAGTTTTGAATTGAATAGTCACGTATATCTTTGTATGATGAAGAAACAAGCTCAAATTTTGCGTGTTGGTTCTGGAAATGGTTAAGTATCGTCTGGAGAGATGACATATAATGATGCTTATCAATGGTGATGTTGCTTATGTTTTTGAAGTTCCTGAATGATGATGCATGAGTTTCTAATCATGCTTGATACTTATCAGTTGTGGAAAGAACATGTAGATCTTGCTAATAATGCTTCTATCATGGTTGAGTAGTTGATTATGACATCTTCTTAACTTGCATATTGCTGAAATAATTTCTTGATGTAGTGGTGTTGGTGTAACTCTTCTTGTATGAAGAATTTAGGCTAAGAGAATGATGTTGCTAAGACATGGTTATTGATATGATGTTGCTACATCTGCTGGATAATATTTGGAAGCATGGAATATTTTGATGATGTTGAAGAATGATGCTACACTACCCTATCTTACTTTATGATGATATGTTTGGTCCTCACTTATGTTGATGTTGCTTCATACCTAGTCACAGGTTGATGATATTGAAGCTACATTGTCCTATCTTGCATGAGTTGTTGCTAATAGATGCTCATGGTGCAAATCATATGTGGTGCATGATAGTTGTTGATGACTATCATGGTCTTATTGAGATCTTTGGTCTTGGTTATACATGTCACGTATGTCATTTGATGTAAATATCATCTAAATACCTATGATGTAATCATTGTAAAATTCAGTCATGTATGGACTATTGTCGTCAAGTCTTTTTGGGCATGTGATGTAATTTGTAACCCCACTATGCTTGAGAGGTTGATATAATCATGAAGTCAAATATTTAAACCCACTTTGATTAGGTTATTGATGTAAGTTTGAGTCATTGGTGATAGGAAAAGTAATATTCAGTTGAGTCATAGAGTCATGTACTTCATTGTACAACTATCAAAAATTTTAGCATGTGCTCAGGGGGAGCATGGTCAGTATTCAGTACTCAGGAGTTCAAATCTGCAACGCTCAAGAGAGAAGCCTTCATTCAGCATTGGTCAACACTTTTCCCTTGATGTCAAAGGAGGAGAATAACTTGGTGTTTGGAAAGCTTGATGCTTAGCTTGATGTGTTTTACAGGTATGTACAAGTTGTGGTGACCAAACACCAAATTGGTTACCATCAAGTCCAAAGGGGGAGATTGTTGGGATTATGACTAATATGTTGTCTTTGATGGAAACCTACTTGATGAAGATGCCAACAAGATGTGTCTACATGTGACAGAGAGTTAGATCAAAGGCATAGCAGTTCAAAGACAGAGAAATGATAAAGATGACTAATGTGTTGATAGGCATAATAGTTCTAACACAGAGAAATGAAAAAGATGAAGTTTGAATAAGTATACACAGGTTTGGTGAAGCAAAGTTGAGTATACACAGGCTTTGTGAAGAAAATTAGTGTACACACCCAGGTTTGGTGAATAAAAGTAGAGTATACGCAAGTTATGTGAAACAAAGACGTGTACACACGCGGGTATGAGAAAATAAAGGCGCATACAGTTTCTGCACCATGGTATTTTAAATGCCAAGGGTCCTTACCATGGTATTTCCCTATGGTATTGAGCCCGGTAATAGATGTTTTGATCCTTTCTAAGAAAACCATCAACTGAAGTATGGTTTTGACATATGGTATTGGATAAGAGCTAAGCTATATAAGGAGATGAAGATCAAAGTGGTAGAAGGTGTGCAAGTGATGAATATTGTATGAATAGTTAGATCTAAAGCAAATATGCATGTAATGGTTTGTTGATGTTTTGCTTGATTTAAAACTAAGTATGCATTGGGGAATTTGATGATGGATCAGATCCAATAGATCTAAGACACAGTCTTGATTATGAGTTGATTTTATCAGTGTTGATAGTATCTTAACACTTGATTTTTTTGTGTATTTCGAGATCTAGGTATGTCTGAAGTTGTATGATGCAGTAAATTTTTGTGCCAATAAATGCATATCTATACATGGGTTTTATAGCTTGAAGGCCGCGTATACACATGGGTATGATACTAGTAACTCACATGTATATTCTTATCTATGTGTGGGTTTCTTTCCTAAAAAGTGTGTATACACGCGGATATGCTTTGAGGAAAGCGTGTATAAAAACTAGGGTTTTGATGGAAATTATGTTTGATCCATTTAATCAGTCTTGTTATATTTCCTTTGTATGTCAATGAAGTCTTTTTGATGATCTGTGCTTAACATTAACGTTTAGAAGTTGAATTTGTTGATTGAAGAATGATGAAGCTACTAGCTTTTTGTGATTAAAGACCAGTAATGGTTTTCTGATTATTTCATAATGATGCAGTAAATACGTGTATGATTCAGTGATTGTTTCAGAGTGACAGTGGTTCAGTTTTCATAGTTCAGTGGTTTAGACCTGTGCACGGGTATACTTTGTCGAAATCGCATACAAACACAGATTTTCTACTGTAAAGTAGCATATGTATTTTGATATATGGTTGATCAAGGTTTATAGTAACAGAATCTAGTTGATGTGCAGTATGTTTATTGGTATTATGGTTACAGTGATCTAACTATTCAGGTTGTTTAAGTTGATTGATTTTAGTTTTAGTTGATTTGTTGATTCGGTTGATTCAATTGGGTCAGAGATTGGTTGTTTCAGTTGATGATTTGTTGCATGATCAGTTTCAGTTTTAATATTTGTTTTTGGGCTTAAATGTTGATAGTGGGTCTAGTCTGAAAATTTGATGAAATGTGGCCTACAAATTGTGATGTGTTGCTCTAGGTGGATCTAGTATGAAAATTTATGAAACGTGGTACACGAAAATGTTGAGGGTTGGAGCCTTCAATGAGGGAGTTGAAGCTTCCTTCCAGTGGTAGCTGGTAAATCAGATCAGCGGTTTGGAGCTCCCTTCTAGAGGGTGTCGGTAAATGAGATCAAAGGGTTGGAGCTCCCTTCTAGTAGGAGCTAGAAAATGAGTGAAGGTTGTAGCCTTCAGTAGGTGAGTGCGTGTCTGCTGGTATGAGTCTGCGCCAGTACAAGATAGTAAGAAGTTTTTCTTTATATTAAAAACAAGGAAGAAATAACAGTAGTGGTGGTGTTTTCCCACGTTGAGTTTCCACCTTAGATCCTAGTGTGCATATGTGATGATTATGTGTGGTGGTTTATTTTATTCTCACTGCACATGGTTATTTCTTATTTAATGCTTAATGAAATAATGATCTGTTGACTCAAGATAAAGATGAATTAACTAATAAATATGTTTTACTGAATATATGCTAGTTTTATAACTAATAGTCGCATACACACATGGGTTCCCTTCATTAAAGCCATGTACAGAAATTAGAGTATGAAATTGAAAAGTTTAATGGTTTGAAAATATTGATTCACCCCCTCAGTGTTTTTCCCAACAAATTCATGGCTCAATTATTAATGCAGGGAATTCACTCTTTTTATGGGCTAGTTGTGTTCATGTTAATCATTACTTATGTGATTTCGTGTCCTCTAGAGAATGGACATATTTCTGACATATTAGATGCATGATTGAAGCGTGGTTCCAAAGATCTAGAGTGTGTAGTTCTTCTTTTCCATAAGAATTTTTTTCTCGAAGAAAAGTTTATCCAGTTTATGTTTGCATTTTGGTTGATTAAGTCCTTAAATAATGTGGTGCAATTCCCAATTGTTGTGATTCATACCACTGCGTAGGCTTGTTCCAATACCTATTGAATGATCTCAGAAATTCTGCAGGTTCTGTTATGAATCTCCTGCAATCCATAAATTTAGTTTAAAATCCATTAATTTGTGCAACCAACAAATACCAAATATGATTTGAATTTGTGATCTAAGCGAGATTTCAGTGAGAATAATAGGCAGTGATGAGATCGATTATGATTGCTTTGATTAACACAATCAAAACTTTCATTATTTGATTGTTTAGCAACTTCGTTATACGCCGAATGGGAAAGCATTATCGAACGATGAGTTCAATCGATCTAGACGTGGAGTTTTGCAGATAATAATCATTGGAGAGTTGTTCCATTGACATATCAAATGTTGAAATGTAATGTGAGAATCCCTTATATTTTAGTTCCAATTGCTTTGAAGTGTTTATCCCTTATATTTTAGCTGAGATAGATTCCAGCTCAAAGAAATAGGAGTTGGATTGCCAAAAAAATAGGAGGTGGATTGCCAAAAAATATCATGACAGCGTTGAAGCAAGTGGTAAGTTGTGAAGGTGGCGTTGGGAGTGACCATTGGATTTCGGGTTACGTTGATTTTACTCAACCATTGACATTTTATCCTTCACTATATATTTGATTCTACTCAACCATGGGCATTAAACTCACTATATATGATGATTGATCCTCGACTCTCGTTGAGAACAAATGAAACAAAACTCAAAGATCAAGCCTTTAAATAATATGATGTTGGAAAGACACATGGGCCATTCCTTAATAAAATGTTTATGAGTTTTATATACAACGTGCCTTTTGTCTCTTTTTTTTATTATATATATAATGTCTTTTTATTATTATATATATAATGTTATATAAAGTAATAAATTTCATGGTCAACATATTATGATTCGATTATAATACATTATATATTGTATATTACCATTAGTATTAAGCTTTTTTCACATAAAAATGATTATAATAAATATATAAGTTTTCATCTATTATATATATTTACAATTTCCATGTGTATTTTATTTAATAGGATTGATATGACATATTCTGAACTATATAAATTTATTTAACACAAAGAGTTTTTGTTTGTTTGTATATATCTAGATTCTAAATGATATATTATAATATATCTAATTTAGAATGTAGGTTAAGCTTAATCTATATATTATTTACAAATAGTATGACAATATTCTTTGATACAGGTATGTGCTAAGTAGTAGAAGAGACAAATAACTAATATGACCAAACGTGGAATGTGAAGTGGTGTGTCAAGTTTGTAGTTTTTAACCCTGTACATAAATTACCTACAAACGAATTCTTAAAAAATATAAAATATACAATGACGAGAAACACAAAAAATACAGATATTTTCCCTTAAATCCCAAAACTGAGACTACTAGATTGATGTTTTATTATATTCCTCTCAATGTTACAACACATATATATACATGCCGAAGCATTCACAAACCCCAATCCATTAATCCTGTATTAGAACATAACCGTAGTTCCCTTGACTAAATCTACAAAATACCATGGGAAGAAAATCATCATGCCCAAAACCATGTGCAAAACCCATGCACAAAACTATAGGTAGGTCCGCCCACGTAATATACAGTCCAAAAAAAAAAAAATCATGCGCCATTGCCCCGAACCCTTACGTCCGGCACAACGAAGGGGGAGCTACCGCCCTCCCTCTAACCCCCCTGCTTCGTGCATGAGGCTGGTCGTGGAAAGAATATAACACACACCCAACATTCTCCCATTTGTTATTTTATTTCCACACACGGGGTCATAAGAGTGCTTAGTCATTGGTCTAGCCATGCAACTTCCATTGTTTCTCTACACCAAGAAAACTTCTCAGTGATCACAGACTTTGTCAATGCATCTACAGTATTCTTCAAAATCTCCACCTTTACTAGCAATACCTTTTGTCCTCAACCATATCCCTCACAAAGCGATACTCAACATCAATGTGCTTTGTCTTTGAATGATAAGTAGGGTTCTTTGCCAAGAAAATTTCACTTTGGCTGTCACAGTCTATCCTTATAGCTCGTTGTACTAACCCCATACTTGAACATAATCTTTGCAACCAAACATATTCCTTGTTTGCATGAATGGGTGTCATGTATTCTACCTCTGTAGTTGAAAGTTCCACTACATATTGTCTCTTGCTCATCCAACTGATTGCACCTCCAAATAGGTTAAACACATACCCACTTGTATATCTTCTCTGATCCAAATATTCAACCCAGTTTGCATCAACAAAGCCATGGATTTCCAAAACTTTGTCCAGTCCTGGTCTTCCTTGGTAGCACAGACCATAATCACTATTGTCATGCAAATACCTAAAAACCCAGTTCATTGTTGTCCAATGCTCCTTCCCTGGTTTTGAGATAAACCTGCTCCATACTCCCACTACATGTGCAATGTCTAGTCTAGTACATACCATTGCATACATCAGGCTACCGATTGCACTTGTGTATGGAACACATGACATGTCCTCTTCCGCTTCTTGTGTCTTGGGACATTGTTAAACAGAGAACTTTTCACCTACAGGAATAGGAACCTTGATCGATTTACTATCATGCATATTAAACTTCTACAGTATTGTCTCAACATAATTCCTTTGGTTTAACCAGAGCTTCCTCATTGCCCGATCTCATTTAATTTCCATGCCCAAAATATAGTTTGCAGCACCGAGATCCTTCATGTCGAATTTGGAGAACAATTGGGTCTTCAAATGTTGGATAATTTCTTTGTTATTTCTAACTAGAAACATATCATCCACATACAAGACCAGATAGATAAGATGGTCACCAATTAATTTAAAATACAAACAGTGATACGCTTTTCTTCTAGTGAATCCAAGTCCCCGTATAAATGTATCAAATTTCTAATACCACATCCTTGGTGATTTCTTTAACCCATACAAAGCCTTTTTTAGCCTGCATACCAATTCTTTCTTTCCCTTCACCACAAATCCTTCAGGTTGCTTCATGTAGATCTCTTCTTACATACCCCCATTAAGAAATGTTGTCTTCGCATCTATCTGTTCTACCTCAAAATCAAAAACAGCAGCGACATATAAAAGTAATCTAATAAAGGCTACCTTTGTAATAGGAGAAAAATATCACCAAAATCAATTTCTAGCACCTAGGAATAACCTTTTACTACCAACCGAGCTTTGTATTTCTCCACCTTTCCCTCTGCATTCATCTTCTTCTTAAACACTCATTTTCTTCCAATGGGTTTCCTTGCAGCCAATAAATCCACTAGATCCCAAGCCTCATTTTTGACCAAAGATGTCATTTCATCAACCATGGTCTCTTTCCAAAGTTTGTCATCCTCTAAATCTACTGCCTCTTTGACAGTTCTGGGATCATCATCAGTAATATATAAAGCAAAATTTGAATAGAAAGTAGATGGACTATACCTTTTTGGCTTCCTTCTTTCTTGAATTGATCTTCTCATAGCTCGAGTTTGTGGCTCTTCATAATAAGTAACTAAATAAAGGAATGATTGAATAAATTAATTAATTTAATAAATAAATAATTATTTACTATTTAAACGAATTAAATAATTCCCTACCCTAGTCAAATATGGTCGTTGTATAATATATAAATAAATTTAATTAATTAATTAATAAACAATATTATTTTCCCTCCCTCGTCAAATTTAGCCGTTTTCCTCTAGCCGTTAGGATGACCTATCTTCCTATTTAACATCCTTCTGAGATCTATCTCTTCATCTTGTCCTGAAGATGAACCACACTGGCTGGTTCGAAACACGTCAACCAAATATTAGCAATGGGATTTTTTCCTAAAATCTTCATAAATTAACTTCTAATTCCTATTATGTTGTAGAGTCTAATACTTCCTCTTCAGCTCAAACTCTATCTTTGTAGGTTCCTTTGTTAGGAATTCATGTTTAACATCTTTCATCTCTCTAAACACCACATCTCGGTTGTACACAACCTTCCTTGTTTTTGGGTTCCAAATCTTATAACATTTTAAACCATCCTTATACCCAATAAAGATGCACCTTTCATATTTACTATCCAACTTGCTTATTTTCTCCTTTAGAACATGTACATATGCATCACATCCAAATACCCTTAGATTTGAAAGAGAGGGTTTCTTTCCTCATGTGGAGACTTATCCTCGAACGTGATTAAGGTAATGTATTAACCAAGTAACATGCAGTCTCCACTGCCTCTGCCCAGAATTCTTGTCCTAACCTAGCACCACTGGCTTTTTGCATTTTCCATCAATGTCATGTTCATTCCTTTTGCAACTCTGTTTTTTTAAGATGTGTATGGAGTAGCCTTCTGTCGTGCTATACCACACTTCTTAAAGAACTCTTTAAATTCATTCTTGCAGAACTCTCCACCGTTATATGTCCTCAGTACCTTTATCTTCTTCTTTGTCTAGTTTTCCACGAGAACCTTAAATTCTTTAAACATGTCAAAGACTTCAAATTTCTTCCTGAGGAAATATATCTATGTATTCCTTGAGAAGTCATCTATAAATCATACATAGTACATATACTTACCCAATGATGGAACCAAAATAGGTCCAAACACATCATTGTGCACAAGATCTAATATCCCTTTTGCCCTCTTAGCACCAGAGGGGAATCTCACCTAATTATGCTTCCCATATACACAATTTTCATAGAAATTGAAATCCATGGAGAAATTAGACATACCTTCTACCATACCATTACCATGAAGTATTCAAAGGCCCTTCTCTCCAATATTTCCAAGCCTTTGTTCCATAGCATGGTATTTTCTACAGAGACCACTAAATTTTCTACTCCACTTTCAGGAACCATAGAACCATTGCCCCCATCAATAATAATACTACCCAAAATCTTGTACAGAGCTCCAATCTAAACTCCCTGCATCAATACCAGTGCTCCCCGAACCATCTTGCAGGTATCTTTCTCGAACACTGTTTTCACACCTCCATCATCCATCTTTCTTACAAAAATTGGATTTCTGGCCAATTTAGGAATATGTAGAACACCCAGAAGTATTCTAATCCTTCCACCTTGCAACTTCAGCTTGACTTTTCCACGTTCTACAATTCTAGCCTTCCTGTCATCCCCTAAGAAAACATCACCACCATCATATTTCTCATACTCACAGAACCACTCCCTATGAGGAATGAAGTGAAAATATGCACCTAAGTCAATCAACCATGCCTCATGATCTACATGTGTACTTGAGGAAAAAACCAAGTACACATCCCCACCTTCATTTGAGGTGGTTTTCGCCTCTGCACAAAGAGCATCATCAGATCCTTTTCCTTTCTCAGGAGCTTTAGATCTATAGTCTTTTCTAAAGTTCCCTTCCTTTCCACATTTCCAACACACCTTTACAAGTTTTCTTGGAGATTTAGATATCCCTTTAGATTTAGATCTCCCACTCAAGGACTTACTTTTGTTTATGTTCTGGGACCGCCCTCGTACATATAAGGCATCTCTATTCTGGCCCTCCATATTTTTTTGTCTCATCTACTCTGAGAGCAAGGATGAGACTATTTCATCAAACTTCAAGGTAGTTCTATTGCTACCTATTGCAACAACTAGACTATCCCATGAATTTGGTAGAGAACAAAGCAAATTGATGCACTTATCTTCATCTGAAATTTTAATATCAACAAATAACAACTAGATTACCACAATATTAAAGGCATTCATATGCTCTATCACTGAGTCTCCATTCTTCATCATCAGGTTATAAAACTTTTTCCATGGGAATAATTTGTTCACCAGAGACTTAGATTAGTACAAAGTCCCTAACTTGTCCCACAAAGCCTTTGTCGTAGCCTCCCCTAATATATTGAACAATACTGAATCTGAGATACATAACTGTATTGTGCTCTTTACTTACCTATCCAACTTTGCCCAATCTTCAGTTAACATGTTGTTGGTTTAGCATCTGGATCTTCTGTAATCCACTGATCTTTATCCACCAACAGATTCTGTAACTTGATTTTCCACAACTCAAAACTCTGACCATTAAATTGATCGATATCTATATTTCCACTGCTCACCATCTTCTTTCACTGGAAGAATCGATATCGTAGATCTCCCACTGAAAAGGGTCTACCACAGGCTCAAGCAAAAACCCCTCAACATCAAGGCATCCCCTTGAAGCCAAAATAGTTCCAATACCAAATGTAGGTTTTAACTCTGTACAGAAGTTACCTGTAAACGAATTCTTAAAAACTAGAAAATATACAATGGCGAGAAACGCAAAATAAATACACAGAGAATTTCCTCTGGGTCCCAAAACCAGGACTACCAGTTGATCTTTCATTATATTCCTTTCAATGTTACAACACATATATATATATGTCGAAGCATTCATAAACCCCAATCCATTAACCCTGGATTAGAACATAACCGTAGTTCCCTTGATCGGATCTACAAGATACCATGAGAAGAAAACCATCATGCCCAAAACCATGTGCAAAACCCATACGCAAAACCATAGGTAGGTCTTCCCACCTAACATAGGGTCCACAAAAAAAATCTTGGGGGAACCCCATGCAAGGGGGCTACTACCCCCCTGCAAACTCCCTGACAAGGGGGTCTATTGGCCCTCCTCTAAGCCCCCTTCTTCGCACGTGTGGATAGTCATGGAAATAATATAACACACACCCAACAAAGTTATATAGAGGGAATGCCATTTAGTGAAACAGAATGCCAAGAGGTTGCAAAAATTCAAAATTGTCAATTGTAATGGCCAAAACGAAGGATATGAAAAAATATTATCATGACCAACATGATCGAAAAACCCTGAGGTAAGTGACAAAGATCAGATAATTCAAAATTCACAAAAATGTCAATAAACGAGGGGGTTAAAAAATTAACGGTCCTCGTGATTTAATTAAGAAATTGTGGGGGGGTTGTGACCACAACACATTCCAATGTGTGGCTTTTCACATTCCACATGTGTTCCTTGGATTTCATTACATATCATTTATTACATAAGACAAATTACAAATGATATGATAGCTACATAAGACAAAAATATAATTGGACAAAGACTCATGAAATTGATAAGTAATTTTCTTCCACATGGATTTCATTTGTAATGTAAGTGTGTCAGGCTCTGAACTTCGTTGAGATGTCTTTGATCTGAACTGGCAAGTCCCTAATGTAGTGCATCTCTACCTCTAGTGCATCGGTCAATATGTTCTTAGAGGTTGACTATAGATTATTCTAGATCCATGACAGTTTCGTATTCGCTTTGACATGTTCAAAGGCATACTGCTGAAAAATGTCTTTGGTTACCTCCAGACCTTCTTGTTTCATTACCTGCTTTATTTTCTCAATGTATTTCCTGATCTCCGGGAAGATGATCTCCATGCCTTCTATTGCTTCAAGTGTAACTATCAAATGCATCCCATGCTTTTGTGTAAGAGACTTAAAACCATTATGCAATCAATTATATGCAATAATGGTACTAATCAACAGTTCACCAAGACACATGTGGTTTTGGTGGTGGAGTCTCAACTAAACTCTATCCATCTCTGCGGAAATCATGTCTTTCTTCTCTAAATGTTGTGGAGCATTTGTATACTTGACAACCCACTCCTATAGATGATCAACTTCTCTATTTTCCACCTTAAGGAGTTTCACCACTTCCTATGTCTTCTTTAAAATTCCAACAAGAAGAGCCACCACTTGTTGTAGAAGAATCATCTCATCATATAATCGTGCCAGGTGTCCTCCATTGGACCCAATTCTTCTTGCATGGTTGACTATCATTCGGCACTGCTAAAGCTTTGTGATGACAATCATTGATTCTTCACTGCAAGATGTTCTGCTTAGTCCTTCACCACAGCAAGTTCTTTTTCTCAGCCTTCCATTCTCATTCAACAAGTACACAGAATTATCTTGTGTCACTATAGAGAATGTAACATTTTATGCCATAATAGCTCTAATATTCCTTCTTTTGTTGGAGGTTATCACCTTCTCTTTAGCAATTGAGACTGGAGTTTGAGGATCACTGAGAAAATATATATGCATCTATTACAGAGTCCTCTTCTTAAGTTGATCAAGCATTACAATGCATACATCCATGACTTTATATGTTGGTGGAGGTGTGATCCCTGACTCTCCAAATGGAATATGACCACCTGTGAGAGGATGTTCTTCTAGAGTATCTGGTTCTTCCTCCATTGGTTGGATGGTATCTTTTTCCTCCAATTTTTCCTCTTCCATCTCTTGAGTCAATTGTTCTTCTTCCAATCTTTGTGTTGCTTCTTCCTCTAGGGACTACCTCTGATGTTCTTCTTTTATCCTTCTCTTTTTTTCTTATTCTTCTTCTTAATTCTAGAATAACTCATCCTGCTTCCACTTATCCTCTTTGTTATAGACATTTTTGGGCACTTCAACCCCAATCATAAATGTCCATAAACTGAGGACTCCTAAGTCCCTAAAAGTGTTGCTTCACTGCCTAAAGGAACAAGGTCAGTTGATTACATCATCTCCCATAAGTTCTCCATTGAAAACTTCTCATAAATGGTCAAAACTGGACCATACTGAAAACCTAGTGCAGAGGGTGCGATGTATATCACCTTCCCAGTGTACAAGGTGCGATGCATACTTAATGGCTCCTCGGTAGGGTGCGATGGTCGGGAATGGACAAATGGCAGGGAAAAAATGCGAGGTGGAAGATCATGGAATCTTCCAGGAGCTTCCCATCTGACACTTGCCTCTCTTTTTTCGACCAGGGATGAGTAAGAGATCACCATTCTCCAAGTGGAAGAAGGAACTATCAGAGAGAGGACACTAATCAAGACACTAGAAGATGACTCACCTCCCTTCAATCATCTATATATGGATCCCTCATCACAGAGATCCAGAGGCTGGAATTTTGTATCTTATAGAGAATTGTTGTTGATTTTCTGGTGTATATTCATAGTGTTGGGTGATCTAAGCTTTACTTGAGATGAAGAAGGGCTTTCTTGCTGGAGGATGATGCTGGGTCAGAACATATGGTTGTAATCCTCTTGCTACTTTTCATCTTAATAAAGCTATTCAAGTTTTCCTCCATATTCTTGTATGTTTACTTATATGTGCATTTGTATGGTTAACACACATCTGGTCCTGTGTTATTTATGAATATAGATCTTTGTTCTTCGATAGTAGTATGTTGCTGTGATTCCACAGGTGCTCTTTGAAGCTGGGTAGACGAAGAAGAAGC
>APFE030160054.1:0-23615 GCA_000404065.3 Pinus taeda
ATGCACCTAGATTAGCTCTAGTTAACTTATTGCTTGCATGTGGCACATGTACACATTAGCTTTAGTTAGCTTTAGTTATTGCATGTACAACTAAGCTTTAGTTAGCTTTAGTTATTGCATGTACACATTAGCTTTAGTTAGATTTAGTTATTGCATGCACAACTAAGCTTAACTTAGTTGCTTTTATGTATATATTCTAAACTAATATTGTAGAATCAATGAGACAATTTATTCTTTTCTCAATTCTTGCTTGCTTCCTTCCTTCTCTTGCAAGCTTGTTTATTGTTTTGCATATCTAGATCCTTGTATCTCAAAATCTTACACTAATGCCTATTCAAAAACTAACCGGTTTAACAAGAAGTTGTGTGTATAATGATCAGATGGGATCCGTCCTCAGGAGAGTGCCTTCCTGAATACATGAAAGGAGTTTACAGGGCGCTTTACGACGCTGTAAATGAAATGGCTCGAGAGGCAGAGAAGGCTCAAGGCCGAGACACGCTCAACTATGTTCGACATATAATACATATATATTTGTTTGCTAGAGCGTTGAGTGATGTTTGCTAGAGCGTCGAGTGACGATTAGTGCCTGCCTAGTGGGAAGCGTATATGGATTCATTTATGGAAGAAGCAAAGTGGATTTGCAGTGGTCATCTGCCAACGTTGGAGGAGTACTTGGATAACGCGAAAATTATTTCCGGTTTTCGCACAGGCATATTGCAACCCATCCTCACGTTGGGCGATCCCCTTCCTCATCACATCCTTGAAGAAATTGACTTTCCATCCAAGTTCAATGACTTGGCATCCGCCCTCCTTCGACTCACAGGTGATACTCGCTGCTACAAGGTAATTTCATTTCGATAACCTCCTATATCACTCACATGGTACAAGTTTTGCATTTCAGACCTAGTACAGATGTGTTGACATTTATTGTTTTCTAATTTAGTACAGATGATGTTGACTTTGTCATGGCGAATGCAGGTGGACAGGGCCCGTGGAGAAGAAGCTTCGTGTATATCTTGTTATATGAAAGACAATCCTGGAACAACAGAGGAAGATGCTCTCAAACCAACCAGCAGCGTTCCCATATCTGCCAAAAAAACATGCTTTTGACATTAGCAGAGCTTTCCATTATGGCTACAAATATCGAGATGGCTACAGCGTTATCAGCATTGAAACAAAGAGTTTGGTGAAGAGAACCGTTACTGATTCTGAGCACGTCCTCAAGGAAGTTGACATTTCTTCGATTACCAGGTACTCACTCTAATCAAAACCATCGGCAACAAATTTTTAAACTGTTTTGCTTTGGAATCATATTGGTATTGGGAATGCAGGCGGACAGGGCCCGTGGAGAAGAAGCTTCGTGTATATCTTGTTATATGAAAGACAATCCTCGAACAACAGAGCAAGATGATTAAAGAACAAAATTGGGAGTTACTCCAACCGGATAACAATGTTCCCATCTCTTCCATGACATGTTTTTGACATCAGCAGAGCTTTCCACTACGGCTATAAATACCGAGATGGCTACAGCGTTGCCAACCGTGAAATAAAAAAATTGGTGACCAGAACCGTCCTCGAACCTGTTTCTATGTAACCACGCTTCGAATCTGAAACAAGTTTATTTTAAAACATGGGCGTTAAGTTTATTTTGTTTTATTGATTATATTTGACATCATTTCCATAAAGATGGTGTGAGTTGCGTTATTTTGAGTTTATACTAGCTCGTAATGTTAAAACAACTAACAAATTATTTATCAATATAAATATTAGATTTACGTAAACACAAACTTTCTTGGGAAAAACCACGGGAAAAAGTTGTAACTTTTCATTAAATACAAATTTACAAACATTTTCTCAACTCCAATCTTCTTGCCTTCTCGCTCCACATGCAATGTCTAACCAAGACTATATATAAATAAATTCTCATAGAATGATCTAGAGAAATATTATTGACACAATACAGTGTGCTATTAAAACCAAGAGTCCAAAACCACTAACCCAAAACCATCTTGTAGACTTTTTGAGAAGTTTCAAGAAGTCATTACATTATTCTTTTACTTTATTTATTTGGTCTCACACACAACAATCTCCCACTTGAGACCAAATACAAATTTCGATCTCTTAGTTACAGATCTTTCCCAAGTCTTATTTTAGCAACCAAGGCTCTACAAATATCGTGCTTATCCCTTGGCAATTTTTTTTAACTAAATACAAATTTCTATCTATTAGTTACAAATCTTTCCCAAGTCTTATTTTATCATCTTTGCAATAGGGCAAGGCATATCGTGCTTATCCCTTGCCAATTTTTTTGTTAACATATCAGCTAGATTGTCCTTTGTATGTATTTTCTCCAACTATCACAACCCATCCTTGAACACTTGGTGAATCCAATGGTAGCTAAATTGTCCTTTGTGTGTATTTTCTCCAACTATAACAACCCATCCTTGAACACTTGGTGAATCTAATGGTATCTGACATCAATATGCTTTGTCTTGTAGTGAAAAGTGGGGTTTTTGGCAACATGGAGTGCATTTTCGCTATCACAATTCAATACATACTTTTCCTGCTACAAACTTAGTTCCTCTCAATATGCTTTGTCTTGTAGTGAAAAGTGAGGTTTTTGGCAACATGGAGTGCATTTTGGCTATCACAATTCAATACATACTTTTCTTGCTACAAACTTAGTTCCTCTAGGAACCTCTTCATCCAAATCATTTTCTTCCATGCATCGGTTGCTTCCATACACTTAGCTTCTGTGATAGAAAGAACCACAAACTTTTGCAGTCTAGATATTGGTGACACTACAACCCCTACAAAAGCACGGATGTGACATGTTATGGATCTTCTAGAATCCATGTCCCCTGCGAAAACAAAATCTTTAAATCCATCCAATAAGGTATTAGTACCTTGAAAGCACAAACAATAGTCAATCGATCCTTTAATATATCTAAAAATCCACTTAATTGCATTCCAATGTTCCTTGCTTGGGTTTACAAGAAACCTACTTACTACTCCGAGTGAATGTGCAATGTCAGGGTAAGTGCATACCATAACATACATAAGACTTCCTACTGCAAAAGCGTATGAAATCTTGAACATGTTTTATTTTTCTTCAGTAGTAATGGGGCATTTTTTATATGTTAATTTGAAATGGGAAGTGGTGTACCTACAAATTTTGCATCATCCATATTGAATTTTTCCAATACTTTTCCAAGGTATTGTTTTTGTGACAGCAACAATTTCTTCCTTTTTCTATCACGTATAATCTGCGTTCCCAAAATCTTCTTTGTTGGTCATATATTCTTTAGTGCAAAGGGCTTATTTAATTCTTCTTTTAACCTATTAATCATGGTATTATATTTCCCAACAATCAACATTCCATCAACATATAAAAACAAGATAATGAAATTTCCTCTTTCATATATTTTAATGTATACACAATGATCTCCATTTAGCCTTTTAAAATTATGATCAAGCATTAAAGAGTCAAATTTCTTATACCATTGATGAGGGGCTTATTTAAGCCCATAAAGACTCTTCTTCAACTTGCAGACCAAGTTTTCTTTACCTTTTGCAATGAATCCTTTTGGTTGCTCCATATATACCTCTTCTTCTAAATTCCCATGTAGGAAGGTTTTCTTGACATCTAATTGCTCCAACTCTAATTCTAGAGTAGCTACAAGGACAAGTACTACTCGTATTGATGACATTTTGACACCTGGAGAAAATATTTCTGTGAAATCAATACCTTTTCCATGCCCAAAAACATTAACCACTAGCCTTTCTTTAAATCTTTGTAGGTTTTCCTTGTCTTCATGTTTTATTCGATACACCCACTTATTCTTTAAAACATTTTTTCCTATTATTGAAAATCATAACTAGGTTCAATCTTCATTATGATGTAATTATAATCATGGCATTGCATATTCTTTATAAAGAAAGAAAAATGAAAGAAAGAGAAATTATATTTATTTTGCAGTATGGGTTTCATACTCAAGTTTGAATCAAAAGCATGTTCTTTGTGCTTTTAGGTCATCTAGGTATTTCTAGGTTTTTATAGGATAAAGAATAATATTGGTCATGTGCCATAGTCCCATTTGAACTCATTGTAATGAAGAAAATTATTTATTTTATCATGTGAAAGCCATGGATAAGCCCAAGACCAAGTCGGCCCAAGAGAAAGGACAAGTCAGGCTAAGGGAGGGAAATTGTACCATCAACAAATGTTATACATAGAAGGGTGCTTGAACTCATTTGGATACACATCTCACAAAAGTTTGATCTGCAATAGTGAAGGTGAAAAGAGAAGCTCGAGGATGAAGACAAGGAGAAAAAGTCAAACTAGGTCAAGGGATATCTCTCTCAATGTCTCGCTAGCTTTTGTGAAGCTGCGAGCTTCAAGAGGATGAATTTATGGGACAATCTGTGGGGGCCAAATTTGCAAGCCCAAAATTCTGTTGTTGGGGCCAAAGTTGTAGTAGCTAGGTTGTAGTATCAGAGTTCTAGATGTTGTTTTGAAGCAGATCTTACTCGGGGTTGACTTGGGTCTTATAGGGATTCTTGGCTTGAGTCTTTGGGTCTTGCAAGTCTCTTTTATAAGAAGATTCTGAAGAAGAAGAGAAGTATTTTCTGGGTTTTCCCCTTGGAGGGGTTTTGCCCTGGCTTTGAGCTTATATCTGGTGTACTTTGTCTCTTTGTGATCTTCTTTGTTTTGGTAATTTCTTAATGAACATAATCAAAGAAGTAATAAAAGAACACCTAACATCACAAGTAATTATCAAGATAAGGAAAATGAGTTATAATAATCAAGTCTCTTTATTGTCCAACATCGTATCAAAGATAAGGTGCAAGAAGGAGACTGAAGATCACAAGTTACCTGGCACAATGTCAAGAATCATGAAGAAGGGTTTCAATTTTCTTGGAAATCTCACTATCTCCATTAAGAACTACATATTGAAAGTCATCTCCAAGCTAGTAAGAAAGTAGTAGAAGAAAATATGTTCTTCGCTCTTTCTGGCACCTTCAAAGATGAGAATGTATGGGTTATCGGCAGTGGTGCGTCCAAACACATGAGAAGAGAATGCAGTCAACTTCAGACCTTGTCAAAAGGAAATTCATATCACTCTATAAAACTTGGTGACAACAAATATTATCCAATGAAAGGCTTTGGGTCTACATCATTGGAGCTCGAGTTAGGTGGAAACATTCACCTCAACAACATCTTATATGTCCCGAGTTTGAAGAAAAATATACTTTCTATTTCTTGTCTAGAGGATAAGGGTAATAGGGTTATTTTTATTGGTGGCAAGGTTTTGGTTTGGGATAAGGGCTCTAGTATCAATGAAGCAGAGATGATAGGGGTTCATGGGAGAACATTGTATAGAATCTATACACCTCTATCTCAAGCCCTAGTTCATTTGGAAGTGAGTCTTTCTGAATTATGGCATAGAAGGTATGGACACCTTCATTATAAGATTTTTCCATCTATGTGTCAAATGGTCAATGGAGTCACCAAAATAAAGGAATATCATGAAGGAACCTGAAAGGGATGTGCTCTAGGCAAGAATGTAAAGAAACCATTTGCATGTAATGAAACTAGATCTAAAGAAAGCTTTGATCTCATACACTCAGATGTATATGGACCTATGATAGTTAAGTCTCTTGGTGGGCATTCACATTACGTAACCTTTATTGATGATTACTCATGGAAGCCTTGGTTATACCTTCTCAAGTATAAGGATGAGGTATTCGAAAAGTTTCAGGAGTTCAAGAATGCAGAGGAAAACCTAACTGAGAGGAAGACGATCGAGGTGGATATTAGTGGCCGCTCACTTATTCCACCTAGACCCCCGATTCAGTTTCATATGTTTCCTTGTTCATTTCAACATTTACTATTTTTAGGATTTTTCGGGTCCTGAACTTCCGGAGCAGGTTTGACCCCCTAAACAACGTTTTTTTTGGGGTCCGTAATAGCCATGGGCCTGCGACAAAACTTTTAGTACTTACATAGACCTTTCCAACAAGGTATTGTACACGCTAAACGGAGATAATATGACCAAGTTACGACCCCAGGAAGTCGGCTACCAAACTAACCCCAACACGGCCCACAAACTCTTGGTGTTACATCTCCTAGGGTAATGGTTTTGGTTGTTTAGGGTTTTCTCATGTTTTCCAATAATAATAGGCCCTTGAGCCTCATTGTAACACACTTCAGAGGCATGTAGCCGCCACATCTTTTCTTAGAGATAACCTACCATCGCCTGAGCTATCTTATTTCCATTATGTTTATAAGCATAGTTCAGTATTTTTCTATTAATGAAATGAAGTGTTTTTCTATTGCATCTTTGTGTTTATGATTATATTTGTAAGTGGTTGCATTCCTGTTTAAGTTCATATCAGAAGATCAATATTCTAAGGTTAGATAATGGTGGAGAATACACCTCCAAAGAATTAATATCTTTCTGCAAGGAAGTGGGAATCAAGAGGGATCTCATTGTTCCCTATAATCCTGAACATAATAGAATGATAGAAAGGAAGAATCATATTATTTAAGAATGTGTCAGAGCTATGCTACATGATCAAGATTTCCCTCACTTCTTATGGAGAGAGGCATGTATGACACTTGTTTACTTGCAGAACCAAATTCCTCACAAAATCCTCAACAACATGAAACTAAATGAAGCATTTATAGGAAAGAAGCCAAGTGTGTATCATCTTCATATATTTGGGTGCGTTTTGTACATTCATGTACCCAAGGATAAAAGAAAGAAGCTAGATCCTACGAGTTTAAGGGGAAACTTTGTGGGGCATAGTGCTTCATATAAGGCCTACATTATCTACATCAAGGAGGACCATCAAATTGAGGTAAGCAGAGATGTCATCTTTGATGAGAATATATCTTACAAGGAATCAAAGGATGTTCCAATTGAATCTGATGAAAAATAATTTCCTATCTTTGAGGATATATTTAGGGACAATGATGATCAAGAACCGAGACCTACTCAAGAATATGTTGAAGGTCCTTGTGAGTCTAAACAATAATTAATTGTTCCAGAAAATCAAAAGAGGCATGTTTTGTTGAAAACTACTCTTAGAGAATTATAAGGACATACAACATCAGGGGCATCTAGGGAAAGTGAGAGACCAAAGATGTATTTTGGGTATGCTACATACATGACAAAGCTAATTAAGGTATAACCTTCCTCCTATGAGGATGCAACTAAGAATCAAGAATGGATAAGTGTTATGCAGGAAGAATACTAATCCATAATGAATAGCGATGCATGGGAGATTTTCCCTAGGCCAAGTGACAAATTGATAGTCACTTCAAAATGGATTTATAAGATAAAGAACTTTGTATATGGGAGCATCAAGAAATATAAAGAAAGGTTTGTAGCAAGGGGCTTCTCACTTAAAGAAGTGATATATTATGAAGAAACCTTTGCTCCCACACCTAAATATACAATAATAAAATCACTTATTTCGTTGGCTGCTTCTATGGGAAGGAACACTCATCAAATGGATGTCAAGACAACTTTCTTAAATGGGACCATTAATGAGGAAGTCTATATTGAGCAGCCTCAAGGATTTGAAATAAATCAGAGGGAAGCTCATGTCTGTAGGTTGAAGAAGGCTACATATGTCTTGATATAAGCACCAAGAGAAATGTATACAAGAATGGATGCATACCTCTTGAGACTTGGTTTTACCAAGTATTCTGTAGATCCAAATCTATATTTCAAGGTGGTCTAAGAAGAGCTAGTTATTATAATATTATATGTGGATGATCTACTAGTCATAGGTGTGGATCATCAGATTTAGAAATGCAAGAGTAATTTAGCAGCCAACTTCGATATGAAGGATCATGGATGTTGGGTGTGTGTTATATTATTTCCACGACTAGCCCCAGGCGTGAAGCGGGGGGGGGGGCGTCCAAGCCCCCCTTCGTTTTGTTGGGTGAAACAGGGGGGTTTGCAGAGGGGCGGAAACCCCCCTACATGGGCGGACCTACCTATGGTTTTGTGCATGGATTTCGCACATTTTGGGCATGATGATTTTCTGCCCATGGTATTTTCTAAGTCAAGGGAACTACAATTATGTTCTAAGTAAGGGTTAATGAATTGGTGTTTATGGATTCTTCGGCATGTATATATATGTATTGTAACATTGAAAAGAATATAATGAAAAAATCAATCAGGTAGTCTTGGTTTTGGGATCCAAGGGAAAATCTTTGTGTATATATGTTTTATGTTTTAAGCTCTCGCCATTGTTTATTTATTTTCTGTTTTTAAGAATTTGTTTGCAGGTAATTTCTGTATAGGGTTAAAACCTACAATGGAACTATGCATTATTACTTGGGATGAGAAGTATGCCAAAAATCATGAGAGATATATCTTAGTCAAGGTAAATATGTGATTAACATGCTTCAGAAGTTCAACATGGTGGATTACAAACATATGATGACTCCTATGGTTAGAAATTTGAAAAGGTTGAGTTCAAAGTATAGTCCGATAGATCCTACTTGCCACAGGAAATTGATTGGTTCCTTGATGTATCTAGGCCAAACATTTGTTTTGCAGTAAATGTCTTTAGCCAGTTTTAGATGGAGCCAAATCATGATCATTGGATTGCAACTGAGCATATCTTACGATACATGCATGGGACCATACATCATTGCCTCAAGTACATTGGGAATGAAATCCATCTCATGGGATATATAGATTCATATTGGGGTGGTGGTGATAAATATGGAAGGAGCACAACATGAGGATTCTTCAGCCTTGGATCTTCCATGGTTTCATGGATGAGAAAAAAGTTGGATATAAATTCTTTGAGTAGTGTTGAAGCTTAATATGTCGCTGCAATTGAAGTCTGTAGGGAAGAAATTTGGCTCAGGAATTTATTATCAGACTTGTTTAAAGGACCACTCAACCTTACATGTACACATTGTGATAATCAAAGTTGCATAAAGTTGCAAGAAGACCCATTTTTTCATGCTAAGACGAAGCATACAAATAACAAGTATCACTACATTAGAAGCTTGGTATGAGATAGGATCATGGAGCTACAATATCTACCTATAGATGAACAAGTAGTTGACATATTCACTAAATCCTTACCAAACAAGAAGCCTAAGTACCTGAGAGTTAAGCTTGGTTTGGTGGATATCTCTTCCCTAGTTGGGAGGGAGTGACATCAGATAGTTCTTATCTTTATGGGTTAGGCACTAGACTAGGGCTAACATTCACAAGTCTTAGTGAAGGCCATAAAGAAAGAATGGAGTCTAAAGGATTGGATAAGAATCTATATGGAAACTTCTTATCGATTAAAGAATCCATGGAAAGAAGTTGGTGACTGATGCTATTTGAGGATGATGTAAGGCATCCAAGATAAGAGTAGTAGAAGAGGACCATATTCTTTAATGATCCAAGTTTGGGAGTCCAAGATAAGAATAGTCCTAAAAGGACATACCTTGTAGACATTTGGATGGGGTATGTACCTTTAGAGGTAGTGTGGAAACTCACGTAAAAACTCCAAGCATAATTCTTATAATTAAATATGAGCATGTCTAGTTAAGGCCTTCAGGGACAATGTTGGTTACAATATAAAGATGCTTGAAAAAATATGGCTTATCAATCCGACTCTTCTTATGAGAATGATTCAAGATTGAGATTCCTCATAGCATGAATACCTCCCTAGTTAAGAAGGAGTGTTGAAAACCATAACTAGGTTTGGTATTCATTATGATGTAATTGTAATAATGACATTGCATATTATTTATAAAGAAAGAAAAATAAAAGAAAGAGAAATTATATTTATTTTGGTGTATGGATTTCATACTCAAGTTTGAGTCAAAAGAATGTTGTTTGAGCTTTTCAGTGTTCTAGTTCTTTCTAGGATAAAGAATAATATTGATCATGTTTCATAGTCCCATTTGGACTCATTGTAATGAAAAAAAATATTTATTTTATCCTGTAAAAGACATGGATATGCCCAAGACAAATTTGGCCGAAGAGCAAGGACAAGTCGGCCTAAGGGAGGGAAATTCAACCCTCAAGAAAGGTTATAACTAGAAGGGAGCTCGACCTCATTTGCACACACATCTCACAAAAGTTCAATCTGTAATAGTGAAGGTGAAAAGTGTAGCTAGAGGATGAAGAAGAGGAGAAAAAGTCGAAGTTTATCAAGGGATATCTCTCTCTGTGTCTCACTAGGGTTTGTGAAGCTGCCAACTTCAAGAGGATGATTTTTTTGGGGTAGTTGATGGGGGTCAAAACTGCAGGGCCGCAATTTTGTTACTAGGGCTAAAGTTGTGGTAGCTAGGTTGCAGTATCAAAGTCCAGGAAGGTTTTCTGGAGCAGATATCTTTGGGGGTTCACTTGGGTCTTGAAGGGCTTGTTGCCTTGAGTCTTTGGGTCTTAGAAATGTCTTCTGTAAGTAGATTCTAAAGAAGAAGAGAATCATCTTCCGGGTGTTCCCATTTGAGGGGCTTTTCCCTGGCTTGGAGCCTATAGCTACTGTATTATGTTTGTTTGTGGTCTTCTTTGTCTTGGTAATTTATTGATGTACATAATCAAAGAAGTAATAAAACAACATCTAACATCACAAGTAATGATCAAGTTAAGGAAATTGAGTTATAATTATTGAGTCTCCATATTTTCCAACACATTTTGGGCTTTCAACTTAATCCCATATCTTATTATCATGTAGGGATTTTAGTTGTTCTTGCATACATTTTTTCCATTTGATATTATCTTGTCCTGAACATGCTTCCTAAAAACAAGTAGGTTCTTTTTCATCAGTCAATAAAATATACTCTGAGGGAGAATACCTTTGTGAAGGATTAAGTTGCCTCGTAGACTTGCGAATAAATGAGTTTTGTGGAGGATTTTTTGCCAATGGTTGTTGGATTTTTTGTTCTCCATGTTCTTCTCATTGTTGTTCCTCACTTTAATTTTGTTGCAATGGATTCTCATTATATTTGGATGTGTCTTCCTATAATGGTGGTTTATTTTCCTATTGTTTTGGAATTTCAACAATTCATTTCTCCCCCACATCTTTTTCATTAGTTTAAAACATTTTTTCTTCATTAAATATAACATTGCTGCTTCTAATAACTCTCTTTTTCAAAGGATCCCATAACCGGTAACCTAACTCATTATCAACATATCCTAATAAAATGCATTTTAATGACTTTTTATCCAACTTGGATCTCTGCTCTTTAGGAATATGCACATATGCTTCACAGCCAAAATTTTTCAAACGAGCATAACATAAATCTTTACCAGTCCATACCTTTTCAGGAATACCACCATCCAATGGAGTTGTGGGAAAATGACTTATTAAGTAGCAAGATGTTTGAACATCCAGTGCCCAAAATTATTTAGGCAAACCCAAATTTTAAATCATACTTCTAACATTCTCCATTATTGTCTGATTCATTCTCTCAACTATTCCATTTTGTTGTGGAGTACAAGGAACTATTTTTACATTCTTTATGTCATGCCTGCTACAATATTATTCTAATGCATTGGAGCAATATTCCCCACCATTATTTGTTCTAATACATCTCAACAATTTATTAGTTTCCCTTTCAACAATCATGTGAAATTTCTGAAAAATGTCTAAAACTTGATCATTGCTTTTAATAGGGAAAGCCCACACCTTTTTTGATGCATCGTCAATAAAAGTAACAAAATAAGCAGGTCCTCCTAGTGATTTTATATTGATTGGACCACAAAGATTAGAATGTACTAGATCTCATATTTGTGTATCTCTTTTAGGACCATCTCTTATAAATGACACCCTATTTTGTCTACCCATAACATAATGTTCACAAAATTTAAATTATGTACCTTTTATCCTGGGAATTTTGTTTTTCTCAGCAAGGCTTTTCAGTCATGTGCCCAAGCATTTTGTGCCATAAATTTGTTATAAAATCCTCATTAAAAACAACAATATTATAATTTTGCAGTTTTGACTTCAATGTGTAGAGAGGGATAATTTTCTACCCCTTTGCAACAACTAGTGAGCCCTTTACAATTTTCCAACCTCCTTTTCCAAACACTATAAGGTAGAATTCATCATCTAACTTTCCAGATAAAATCAAATTCATTCTAAGATCTGGTACATACTACCTATTTAAGCAATAAAATACAACCATATTCTATTTTTATTAGTACATCTCCTACCCCTTCAATATTACAAAAACTTTTATTACCCAAGCAAACCTTTCCCATATTTCCAGAGTTATAAAAAAAAAAATTTCTCTACTTGGGGTAGCATCATAGGAGGCTCTAGAATCTAAAATCCAATCGCTATCATGAAAATAAGTATAAAGGCATGCATCTTGATAGGAAAGAGTAATTAATACCTCACCATCTGGTGCAACAACAATAGTTTCTTCATTGTTGTTGTTGCTAGTTGTCTTTTTCTCATTTTTCTCTTCTTTTAATATCTTGCAATATTTTTTGATATGGCCAAATTTTCCATAATGGTAGTAGGTTATTATTCACTATCTACCTAGACGTTGATCTGACTCTAGATATGGAAGGCCTTGAATTCCTTCTATATGGTTGTCTTATGCCGTAAGAAATTGTTAATGCCTTCGTGTTTGGCATTTCCTTCTTCATAGATTTCCTAGGAATTTCTTCATTTAATAAACTATTAGAAACACCTTTAAAACATAATTTATCTTTTGGTGTTGTATTACTTATTGTAGAAATCAAGTTTTGCCAACTATCTAGGCATTGAGCTCAACCTTAGCAACTCCTATCTCATCATCAAATACAATTTTCAATGAAGTGAGTTGATTTAATATTATATGCAACTCATTTAAATGTTCAAATACTAAACTCCCTTCATTTTATTAAGATTAAACAATGTCTTCATTAGAAATAATTTGTTGACTATTGTACCTCATTCATATAAATCATGAAGGTTTTCCCTAATGATTCGATTGTTTTTTCTTGAGAAACATGGAAATATACTGTGTCTACCAAATATTGCTGAATAGTGGCAATCTCTTTTTTATGTATCTTCTCCCAATTTTCACCATTCGTGGATGATGGTTCCTTTCATTTACCCTCAATCTCCTAGTGCACATATCTCAATGTAAATATATTTTCTATTAATCTCCATATTGTGAAATTCACCGGGGTAAGTTTTTTGAATACTTATGAGTGATTCCATTCAAGTTGCCTCAATCTCCTAGTGCAGATATTTCAATGTAAATATATTTTCGATTGATCTCCATATTGTGAAATTCGCCCTGGTAAGTTTTTCAATACTTATGAGTGATTCCATTCCAGCTGCCTCAATCTCCTAGTGCAGATGTTTCAATGTAAATATATTTTCGATTGATCTCCATATTGTGAAATTCACCTGGGTAAGTTTTTCAATACTTATGAGTGATTTCATTCCAACTGCCTATAAATAAATTCTACACAAACCAAATCTCTAACCAGAACCCTGATACCACTTGTTAAAATAATCAACTAATTAGTTACCAATATAAATATTAGATTTGTGTAAAATGTGATAGATCTGTAACATAAATATGAGATCTATGAATAATGCGATAGATATGTAAAAGCATGGTAATTTAAAACTTGTATTTAAAATATAAAACAATTCTCACAACCAAAATGAACAATAGATTTATGTGGAAAACCCTCATGGAAAACCCACAGAGAAAGATCTATAACTTTTCATTAAATAAAAAATTATAACTGATAGCTCAGTTTCAATCTTCTTGCCTTCTCACTCACATGCACTCTAACAAAGAGTACACATAAATAATTTCTCATAAAATAATCTAGAGAAATATTATTGGCACAATACCATGTGCTATTAACCCAAACCGAGGGTTGTTTTTGAAAAGTTTCATGAAGTCATTACATTATTCCTTTATTTTATTTATTTGGTCTCACACATAACAGGTAAAATATGAGTGTTCTATGATGAATCTCGATGTGTTTTTTGAAATCATTTTATTTATTTATTTATTATAAGTTTTTAATAATTGTTTTTTATATTTAATATTTTGATAAAAATTAATTGAAGTAATTTAATTTAACATCACTTTATAAGAATATAAATGAAAAAAATAAAATTAAAACTTACATATAATATTAATATTAGATTAGTTTAAAATGCGATAGATTTGAAACATGAATATTACATTTGTAAATAATGCAATAGATCTGTAAAAGCATAGTAATTTAAAATATGTATGCGGAGAGTACAAAACAATTGGCACAACTAAAATGAACAATAGATTTACGTGGAAAACCCTCATAGGAAAAACCACAGAGAAATATTGCAACTTTGCATTAAATAAAAAATTATAACCACTAGCTCAACTTCAATCTTCTTGTCTCCTCACCCCCCCCCTCACACTCTAACCAAGAGTACATATAAATAATTTCTCATAGAACAATACCTTTTACTATTAACCCAAAACCACGGTTGTTTTCTAAAGGTTTCAAGAAGTAATTACATTATTCTTTTATTTTATTTATTTGGTCTCACACACAACACTTAAAATATGAATGTTCTATGATGAATCTCAAATAAGTTTTTTGAAATCATTTTATTTATTTATTTATTATAATTTTTAATAACTATTTTTATATTTAATATTTTTTTATAAAATATCAATTGAGAATTAAATTTAATTTTACATCATCTTTATAATATGAATATAAATGAAAAAATAACATTAAAACTTAAATAATAATATTAATTTAAAACAATTTAAAGTATAGATTAACTTTTATTTCTTTGAAAAGGATGAAGGAAAGCATGAAATGACTATGGAAGCTTCAAATAATAGGATGTTAGTAGAGAACAATAGCAAGGAAGAAATGATTGTTAGTAGAGAACAATAGCAAGGAAGCAGTAATTTGCACTAGCCAGAGGACAAGCTGGACATCAAAATTGGAGAGATCAGGAGGCTGATGTTGAAAGGGCCTCAAAAAAGGTATATTGGATAGAGAGGAAGGAAGGATGACAATAGATTGCAAATGATTGAACATGTTTACATCCAAAAAGAAGGAGGAGAACTGCAACATAAAGCTTGGAATCTTGGAAGATAGAAAAATACAATGATGGAACATCAACAACATGATAGAGTAGATGATCATCCTAAAACTAAAGTTTGGGATCTAGGAGGATTTCAATTAACCTATGAAGACACATAGTCAGGAGACCATGGATTTTTTTTCACCTTGGGAGTATGATGCAAGAGCATCTTACCTCCAAGTCAAAACTCATTTGACTAGACCTAGGGGTTTTATTTACCAAGGGAGTTGGTTCCCTAAGTTAGATTTAATTATTTAATTTAAATGTATTTTCCTATGTTTCTATGAGAATTATATGTAAGTGAAGAGAATTAGATCTACCCTTTAGGAGAGATCAAGAGAATATTGAGAGAGTTAGAGAGATTTGAGGATTAGTTAATTCTCATTATAAGAATATGGATCTAGGTGAGGATTTTATGGATCTTAACAAAATTATAGAAATCCTAGGAGGGTTTTTGAGATATGAAATCAATTTTAGTTTACATGCACTTGTATCCATTTATGCAAATATATGAATCATAATAGAGAGAGGAGGCTCAGCTATCTATGCCCATATTGCGAATCAATAATTTTGTAAATGTTGTGAATATTATGTGTATGTTCTCTCTGAATGTTAAAGAAGGCAAGACTGTGCCACTAGAAAGATTGAATTCTCATGTGTTTGGATCAAATTTTCTACAATGTTAAATCCTATTTATTATATAGTTGTAATTTAAGAAAAATAAATGAAAATAAAACAATTATTAATTGTTCAACATTCCAATAACATTATAACAACTTATAATTTAATGTAAACTAATATATATCCATCTTAATCTTGGACCTATTAAATGTGGAGAGAAACCCAAAAGAGGAAGAAATAATAATCATGCATTAATGGAATTAAAAATATTAAATGAGTTAAAAGTTAAAAATATGAAGGAAAAAAAAAAAAAAAAAAAGTTATAGAATAAGTTGAAAAGTAGGAGGAAAGACTAGGAAAATGTGTAATTAGAAAAAAAAAAAAAAGGAAAAATGCAAATAGTGGAATATAGATTTAAGTATCTAAGAACAAAAATATAGAAAAAACAAAGATAATGGAAGGGAGGTGGAAATCTAGAAGAATTATAGAAAAAAATGTGGAAGGGGGGTAGAAAATTAGAAGAATAATGTTCTGGGAAACAAATGATAAGGATATAGAAAAATAACATATTAAATATAGATTTTAGTAGGAGGAGGAGATTAAAAATGAATAAATAAAAATAAGAAAGGAAAATTCTAGGCTTCTCCAAAATGTGGATTACATAGGAAGATAGAGAAGACTTTGATAGAAAACAAAACTTACATGTTGTTTTTTAATATAGAACATTGTCTCTAGATATCAATGAAGATGTTCTAATATTGAAATAAGTGTTAAAGTAAATGAGAATGTGATCTAAATATTAAACTTATTAGCTTGAAGCAACATCATGTAAGATGGTATCCATGTCACCAAAAAAATATAAATGACATAGAAATAAATATAAAATTGACATAGAAATTAAAATTGATTTTAGTGTACATGCAACAATTGAGTACTCTCAAGAAGAATAAGGGGCATTTGTGTATGCAAAACCATCTGATGGACTCTAAATTCTAACAAGAGAAATTAGAATGGAAAAGTTTCATTGCCTTATGAACATAATCTGTCAATAATCATTGCCTTATGAACATAATATGCTAATAAGATTCACTTGGCTACACATATTAACAACATTGCTATTGACACATAGAGAGAGAAAAAACAAAGGCAAATACCATTTGGAATCACAATCCTATCAAGGCCGGCGAATAAGAGTTAATCTATTAACTTTTGAAATTATTATTTATGTCTTTTTGACCATAAAAAAGTCGACATAGACATGCAAGTCAATAAATATTTCTATTGCTAACAAAACTCCAATTTAGTGTGCATGTATTGATTTCAGTGCACATTTTTTTATCATTCTTAAAACAATGCATATAGAAATTGACATTGCAATATGAATAGAAATTGGAATTAAGATGTACATTGAAATCAATACGTTAACTTCAGTGTATGTTTTTCATCATTTTTATATCAATGCATCTAGAAACTAATATGTACACTAAAATCAATATGTTACAAATTAAAAAGAAATTAAAATTGATATATACACTAAAATCAATGTATTTAAAATTAACATATACATTGAAGTCAGTGTAATTATGTGTACATGCATTGATTTCGATGTAAACTTATCATCATTCAACATTGTTACTTTATTTGTATTCAACATATTCCTCATGTATATATTAAATTATTCTTATAAATAATATTCTGTGTTCTCAACTAATTGAAAAAAATAATTAAACTTAAAATGATTATTTTCATTAATGTAGTGGAACCCGATCTTTTTCTTTTTCTTCCAAAAATTTTAAACACCAAAAAAACAATTAATACCTCCATCACTCTTAGCTATCCACAGTCCTCAAAGCTCAATTCTACAAGGAATTAGTTCTGTGTATTTTTGTATTTATGTATCTCAGTACTTCACAAGACACAAGACTTAAAGGGGTTCCTCACACACTATCCCCAAAGTCTATATGACATGTACATGCAAATTGAAACTTAACCAAGAGGCACTCGTTCCACAGTTTTCACATGGAATTTAATACACTTCATTTTTAATTATAGTTAGTTAAGAAAAAAACCTTAAATCAGACCTTATAAAATAACGATCCTCACATGATACCCTATCCACCAACACGACGTCTCCCAACTATACGTTGAACCCAACTATGGTTAGGCTTTCCTTTACCCACCAAACCTTTACATGGATGAACCCCAACTTCTGACTGCCAAGAGGCCCATGATACGAAGTTGGAATGGGGAAAGGGCTAACGAATTTAGTAAAATGTGACCTCTGACTATGATCCCACCATCCCAACACTCACTGCATTAATCAACAGCTCTACGTTAAACATACTTTCTCTCTATCGAATTTAGTTACCTTAATAATGTGCTCAGTATTTGCAACATAAGCTTGTCCTTAGAGCTTGAAATGTAAAGGTTTCACTCGACCCTTCTATTATAAAATCACCATTATTCCAACGTGCATGTTGACTATTATTCGCCCAATAAAAAGAGACTAGCCTACATTACCAATTCACCCTAAGGCAATTAAATTATTACAAGGCTTCGATTCAAAGAAATCAAACTTCACAACCCAACTTAATTCCAATGAATTGACATAAATTTGACCTGCACTAAATTACTCAAGGCAATAAACAAGCATGGCCGATTGTGGGATATTTACAAAGTTTATTGTTGTTGGAGCCAAAATGTTGGGTGATTGATGACAGAACGGGTTACTTCGGCTGCCAATAACTCAAGACTAACTTCACAAATAGTTTTGTATTTACACAATTCTGAAATATTTTAGGAACCATTTAAAATATGCAGTGAAAATAATAATATGGAAATTTCTTTGATAAATTCTATGAGAAGGATTTCTCTCACCTTCCAAAGTTTTGCTCACATCAAACAATTTAATACATGTCCATTTAGTAAATGGTACAATGGTCAGGCCAAAACAGGGTTTTGAAACTTAATACACAACCTTGAAAACCATTGGTTGTAGGCGTTATAATTTCGTGGCGCAATAAAAACCTTTAGGCACTACGAAATGATTTAGTAGTTCTCTAAAATATATATTTTTGGATTCCGGAAAGGTGAAATGATTCGGCTTTATTCTAATTGACTTCCCATGACCTTAACATAGTCCTTGACACTATCAATGAATTACTTTATGTCTTGTCATCCGGACTTACAATGCTAACTTGAACTTAACATTCACAAACGAATCTCAATGGGTTTTGACAACATTCAACAAAATAGGGTGCTTTGTTTTCTTTTGTGACAATGCTCAATCGCTAACAAAAATTCATGTGGCCACTATTCTAGGTCATGACTACACATTCTTCTATAAGATTTACAACAAGAATCCAGAAAGACAAATAGGCAATCACACCATACACTTTTCCAATCGAAAATGGCCAGAGGGAATTTTAATAGAATTTCAAAAACATAATGCTATGTTCTATAGTAACATCACTTAGTCACTATAAATATCACAAAACCACTACGTCAAAACATAGGGAACACTCCCCTATGGGGATTTGAACCAAAACAAAAACAAACTGTGCACGGCTACACAACGATTAAGGCCACAATATTCAAGTTTCCTTTCAATATGAACTCAACATACGATATACTAGCACTAGTACACAACAATAGCAGGTACTCAACTATCCATGATAATATAAGGCTCAATAATAATATACCATCAATACATAACATCTACAACCGCTAAGCTTCTCAATGCATTCAAATTTTTAGCATAAATAGACTCAACAAGTGTAGACAAACAACTTCTCTAACAATATGCATACAAAGTAGTGAACACACATAGAGGCATATAAACAATTGCTCATTAATCAAATTCAACTATACATTAAATTGGCCAGATATAAAATGTGGCATGTGCAACCTAGGCCTCTCGACCTTTGTCTCTTCTCCTCGTGCTGGAGCTTCCCTTCTTCTAATCTCTTATGCCTCTGCTACACTCACTGTTCTAAAGCACTTGTCCTGTTTAAAAATGAAACTAACATGGGACAACCAAGAGTCACAAGGTGAATTGTTTCCCCTTCTCCATAAAATAGGGGAAAATAAAACTGCATTTACATTAGGAAACAATTCCTCCATTTTTT
Organism: Pinus taeda; assembly: GCA_000404065.3. Lineage (NCBI taxonomy): Eukaryota > Viridiplantae > Streptophyta > Pinopsida > Pinales > Pinaceae > Pinus > Pinus taeda. Next base: position 19,833 of record APFE030160054.1, read on the forward strand.
TCTAAAACAAAACCCACTTCCTAATGAAAATATTTACAATTACTTACAAACATTTAAAATTTCTCCTAGCATCAGCATGTGACCATCCCATCATGTTGGCAAACTTCGGTCCAGTCTTTATCGAACTTTTTGCCCCACCTATGCACCTGCATCAAACTCCCAAGGTACAAAAATTATGACCTACTGGTCATATGCATCTGGTCTTCTCCTAACAACTAAAACTCATGAGTTGCAACACACCTTTGTAGTAACAAGTCTCCACCTTGATACATGATACCTCACCAAACTTTCCCCTGAGTTTTGGATTTTGGCATCTCCCTGGTCCTCTTCTCTAGAACCATTTGAGCAATCTTTTCTCTAGGCTGCTGCAAATATCCTCACCTTCATCTACCTTCACCTACATAGTGAAACTTAAAAATCTAACCATATATTTAATCAACTTGTACCTTCTTATACCACTTCTATTACGAACTTTGACCTTTACTTGCTACCCAATTGTTCAAAAATTTCCAATACATTGCTAAACAATTTCGTCATAACCATATGTTGTCTCTTCATACAACCAACTATACATTCCTTCTTTCCTTTTTTCAATTTCTTCTTCTAATTCGGTCCCTAGCTAAAACTTGTTGTCTTCAGGCTGCTCCATACCTTTTCTTGTCACAAAATTTGAATAATATTCATCTACTTCATCCACTATAAAACCATCCTCATTATCATCCACACACGTGTTCATCACCCTTAGGTTGCTTTTCCATGGCTACAATTCAACTCCCTTGAGCTTTTCCTCCAACATAGCATTTTATCTGTCTCAGCTTCACCTACAAGAAATTTCAATTTACTTTCTTCTAGAGACTTCATTTGTGTCCCTGGTCTTCCTCACTTTTTTGTAGTAGTCCTCTTATCATCTCTAGCTATAATATGATTTCAGCTACTTCTCTATCAGGTTTTTCCTGACTTGATCTACTATGGATTCTCTCTAGACCTTTACCATCACTCTTAGTAGTAAAAACTATCCTTCTTCTATGAGCTTCTCCTAGGTCATGATGAGCTTCACACAAGCAACTGAAACAAGATCACTATATCAACATGTTTGTAAATACCACACTAAGGTCCTCCATGCCTAGTCTTCTCCTGGTATTTTTGTCAACTCCTTCTTATGGAATCTTCATTTGAACACTCTCTACTCTTCTAACTTCTTCATGCAATTGACTCACCCTCTTCCTCTTAGAAATTTGTTTTTCTTCCTCACTTTCTACTACAATTTTCCTTGCCATCATCGTCAATTGCAAACATTCATCATTGCAAGTTGTAATCAACAATTAATTGAAAACAAAAGACCATTACCTCCTTGTTCAATCTTCGCTTGAACACACAGTTGTTGTTGCATAATTCTTTCTACTGTTGTCATCCCTTTGTTGTTGCAGACCTTCCTGTTCTTTAAATCAACACCATTCTCCCTCTTCATCAAAGAACAATCCTTGTTCATCCATTTCGCAGTCAATTGCTCTGATTTCTTCTTGACATACATATTTTGTCTAATCTACCTTTGCAAGGAATGCCATATCACCTTCTTCTTTCTCATTATCCAACCATAACTCTGGTCATCTTGACTTTCTTGTAGCAATTGTTTCACATGATTGAGTTCTTTTCTTATCTTAACCATCTCCTTCTCAAATACTTCATCACCCATTCCCTTGAGTCCAAATGCTTTGGCACTTTTCTTCTTCTGCTCGTGACTTTCCTCTAAACCCCTGTTAGGACTAATAACATCCATGTTCATATCATCCTCTTGTGAATTCTCCTTGTCTATTAGTGAGTTGCAACATGCTCTTCTTTGCTTTGTAACAAATCTGCTACTTGTCACCCATACCAAGTCATCCTCTTGGTATCTTCTCTTCTCTAGGTTCTTTGTAGTAGAGACTCTTCTTGAGCACTCTTACTCCTTAACTTTCAAAGTTGTTGGTTGTTGCATCTTCAATTTCTCACTCTTCCTAGTTTTCAGCAAATTTATTTTGGTTGTTGGGTCCTATCACCATTTCTTCTTTGAAGATATTTTCTTGCTCTTTCTCGTTTGACATAGTTTACTTTCTATGGCAGATGTTGCCATTTCAGTCTTGTAACCACAATTATTTTAATGACCAAGTTAGCATTAACATCACATTCAATTTTATAAGATCTATAACAAGATCTCATTTTCTACAATCCTTCTTGGATCTACTTGTTGAACCAATTCCTTTCCAATCAATACACTTGTTTTCCCTCAAGAGCATATCAACTCTTCACTTCCATGCAATCATCTCACTTACTTCCCAGGAATTCAACTTGTCCCCCTCTCTTGTAATGTTCTTCTTCTCTTCAACCTCTTTTCACTGTCAATCTTTCTTCAAATATGAAAATCCCATTTGTCCATGGATCAACTCTCTTTCACATGAAAGCACCTCCACTATCACTTGAATTTGAATTTCAACTGTATTATAACTCTAAAATCCAATTGCGGTCATTCTAACTACATCACCAAAGATAAATCTAGCTCTAATACCACTTGATGAAGACAAACCGGGTTACCCTAGTTGCCAATAACCCACTACTAACTTCACATAAAACTATGTATTTACCCAATTCTAGAACACTTCAAGAACCATTTAAAATATGTAGTCAAAATAAGAATATGGATTTATCTTTGATAAATTCCATGAGAGGGATTTCTCTCACCTTCTAATATTTTCCCCAACTCCACCAATTTAATACACATCCATTTAGTAAATGGTGCAATGGGCAGTCCAAAACATGCTTTCAAAACCTAATACACAACCCTGAAAACTACTGGATGTAAGTGTTGTGAAATAATTTTGTAGTGCAGTAAAACACTGTAGGCACTATGAAGCTCTAAAAAACAAAATCATATTTCAGGAAGGTGAAATTACTATGTGTTGTTCTAATTGACTTAACATTGCCTTAGCTTACTCTTTAACATTATCAATGACTTACTTTACCTCTCTTCATTGGGATTTACAATGATAACTCAAAATTACCATTGAGGAATGAATCTCAATGGGTTTTGATAGCATTCAACAAAACAGGGTTCTCCATTTTCTTCTATGACAACGCTCAATCACTAACAGAAATTAATTGTGTAAGAATCCCCAACTAACCTAGATGCCATGTCAAACATGTCATCGATATTAGAATATCATCCTACATTATCCATTAGCTCATGGAGATAGAGGGTTCAAGGACTCTCACTTGATGGATGGTGACTATAGTCCATCGAGAGGTAAAATTTTAGGTTAACTGTATTAAGGACACCTAGGGGTCAACCAACACTAATGCAATGAATTAGTTGTTGGTACATCGACCTATCAAAATGTCACAATATTGGGTAGTAAACATTAGTAAGTAGGACACTAGCCACCAACTAGAAACCTTGATATTGGCAATGAGCACCACTAGGCCAATTATTCACCTTAGAGGCACAAGTAGGTGGTTTTGTACCATGTGCATAGTGTGTACTATTACTAACCCACCAAAACCACTCGTAGGCCCTAGGATGAAAAGGGTGTTTATCCTTAGATGATGACCAAGGCCCCAAACTGTTATGCTTCTTAACCTGCAAAAGACACCCAAATACAGAATATGTGAAGAAAAGAGACCGAGAACACAGAATGGCAATGAATTTATTATTCAGAGAGTAATGTTCACTTGCCTCTTCGAGGGGGCAACCTCCAATAGAGCAGAGCTCGATTACAAAAATAAGGCACGATGCTCCTCGCAGGGAGTTAC
>APFE030160059.1:0-19159 GCA_000404065.3 Pinus taeda
ATTATAGGGTGAAGAGGAGTAGGTGGAGCGCGCATCTTTCGATAAAAAATTTGGCAATTGTGGCATTTTCGGACCGCAATAATACAATCTTTAAACATAGACGGCCAGAAATAGCCAACGCGCAATATCTTTTGGGAAGTGGCATACCCAGACATATGACCGCCACACGCTCTGGAGTGACATTCATTTAGGACCTTTTCAGCTTCCTCATGAGTCAAACAACGTCGAAAAATAGAGTCCTCCCCACGGCGATAAAGAGTATCTCCAATAATTTTGAATTGTTGGGACTGGAATCGGATTTTTCGACGGTCGGATCGTGAAATATTTGGCCGAAAGGTTTGGGTTTGGAGATAAATGATGATATCCCCGTACCAAAGATCTGTGTTGATTAGAAACAAGGATTCGTCCACAATGGGCTCCTCTGCCACAGTTTCCGTGTCAACACGCGGGAAGTCACACATTAATTCCGCAAAAACTAAAGATTTCTTTGACTTAGACTTTTCAGATTCCAAGTCGAACTCCTGCAAGATGACAATCCATTTGGAGTACTTACCCCCAAAATTTTCTTGGTCAAAATATAGATCATAGGGTTGCAATCGGAAATAACTGTAGTCTTGCGTAGTAAAATGTAATGACGAAAATGTTGGACAGCTTGAATAGCTGCCAATGCCAATTTCTCCACATGTGAGTATTTTAGCTCAGTTGGATTTAACATGCGACTAAGGTAATATATCACATGTTCAGTACCGAATTCATCTTCCTGAACTAACACCATTCCGATGGTGGAATAGGAAGTTGGCGAGATAACAAGAAGTAGTCTTGGTTGTAGTTGGGAGGATGCAACAGCGGTGCATGGGTCAACGCGTGTTTTAGCGCATCAAAATATTTCTCAGCTATCTCGTCCCAAAAGAATGAAGTATTCTGTATCAACAACCGGGTAAAACCCTTTGTGATCTTAGCGTAGTTAGGGATGAATCGACGTAATTTTTTTTCTTTCCCTTGCAAACTTTGGAGTTGGCGAAGAGTCGAAGGAGGAGGCAATCAGATAATGGCTTCGACCTTCGAGGGATCGACGCGAATGCCGGCTTTCGAAACAACAAACCCTAGTAATCGACCCGTTTCAATACAGAACACACACTTGTGGGGATTCAACCTAATCTGATAATGCCGACATCTCATAAAATTGCTCGTAAATGGACGAGATGGTTAGCTCGATGTAATAAATGAGCAGGCAAGTCATCGAGATAGGGTTGCACAATGTGCTTAATATCATGAAAAGTGTAAGACATGGCCCGTTGAAAAGTTGTGCCGGCGTTGTTAAGCCCAAAAGGTAATTTGCAATAAGAAAATGTACCCCACGGACAAATGAATTCCGTTTTTGGTTGATCAGCAGGCAAAATATTGATTTGATTGTATTTGGAAAAGCCATCCATAAAGGAGAAAATTTCACTGCCGGCACAATCATCAATGATTTGATCGATATAGGGAGTAGGGTAATTGTCCTTTGGACATGCTCGATTAATGTCCCTATAGTTGATACATATCCTTATTGTCCCTTGCTCTTTGTTCACAGGAACAATATTCGATACCCAATCCGTTAACGTGATTGGATAAATGAAACTTGCTTTGAGTAATTTTTCAACTTCTGGTTTAATTGCAGCAACTTTTCTTGGGTGAATCTGACGCAAATGTTTCCAAACAGGTTTAGCGTCCGGGTAAGTTTTGATTTCATGAACTACAATTGCTGGGTCAATTCCTGGAATTTCCTCATATGATCAGGCAAACACATCGCGGAATTCTTGAAATAGGGCCTTATATGTTTGAATTTCATCTTCCGTACAAGAGGCACCTATATGAACGTTTTCAACAATTCCAAGCTTAACTGAAATGTCAAGGCGAATAGTTCGAGAAATATTTCCCAAGTTTAACTCGGAATCAGGATGTTTCATTGTATTCTGAGCATCCTTAACATATTTAGTTGTAAAGATTGATGAAAAATCATTTTCAAAATGATCGCTCTCGGGTAAAAATGAAGATCTGTGATGAAGATCTTCCCATGATAACTCATCGATGCATAGGATTTCACGAATTTGCTCATCTGATTGAACAAGTTTGGAAAACATTATTAAATCCAAGTTTGATGTCGAAAATGACTCCTCATGGACCACGTTCATTAAGTCGATTTGGGTTGATGTTGGGTCGGAAAATGACTGCACGGTCTGATATGCAAGTTCATATGGACTCAAAGGCATAAGAGTACCAAATGAGTCTATCTCAGATTCAGAAGGTATGATCCAAGGATCGTCATTAACAATGGTCCCTGATGAAATCATATGAATGGTTGCAATAGAAGACGATGCGTTGATAGGAGGGAAAGGAAAAGTGCCCAGTAAACCGAAATCTTTAACTAACCCTACACCAACATCCTTATAAGGGATTGTCGCTTTACCAACATACTGAATGCTCTTAGAAGAGGCTGGGTCGGATGAAAAGTATGAAAACTGGTCTATAATTACAATCTTTCCATTATGAGGGAATTTTATAAGCCAAAAGACCGATGAGACAATGGCTGTCATAGCGTAAGACCAACTACGACCCAAGAGAAGGTTGTAATCTAGAGGGGCATCAACCACCTCCACATCTAGATTAACGGTTTTACCTTCAACCCGTATAGGTAGATCCTGTAAAATGCCAAAAGGATGAAACCCATGGCCATCAAAGGCCTTAAGAATCGTCGGGGATTGATTTAATGAAGGAGAACCAAGCAATCTCTCCAACACTTTATCGACACAATACACGTGGAAGCTCCCTCATCAATTACAGTCCTATGAACAGGTCTGTTTTTGACTATCACTGGAATATGGATAGCCATTTGATGAGGTAAGTGCAGTGCACTATTTTCTAGATCGAAGATTATAAGGTTTGGGTCCTGAACATCAATAGCTCCTATAGCCGACAAAAGTAATTTGCGTTGTGCTGGACATGATTGCAACACTTCCAAAGCCGACATTGCTGAGGGTGAAACAGCTAAATCCTCAACAATGTTGTAGTTCTGAGCCGCTCTCGCATGTGGATTGAAAGCATACTTTCGAAGTACACCCTTTGTGGGCGGTTTGATTACTAAGTCTGGGTTAGGTTTCTCGATCTGTAGTGGATCGGAACCGGGAGCTGAGGTTGATGGATTCGAATGAGAAGATTATGCTTCTTTACCATCAACAAGACTTTTACTGCCATAATCTTGCGATCGAGTCGTAATCCGTACATGGGACATCATCAATATGGGTTCTTCATTGGCACTGGAGGATGAACCTATCATCTTACTGTCTTGAGTTGGAAAAGGATCCTTCAAGACAGCAGGAGTTTGGGAACCTTTGACAATTTTCGCAACCTCTGCACGATGAGGGTAGTCTCTCGTATAATGTTCTTCATCGCAGATGAGACACAGATAACAAGGTTTGCGTTTTTCATCAGTTGGTTCCGCTTTTTCGGGTTTCTCTTTTGAATTTTTATCTGTTTTATTTTTCTTCTTCCCTTTCTTCTTACCACCAGATTTTGATTTAGCTGTAGATGACTCTACAACATGAATATCGGCGGAAAGTTCCGTGGAAGACTCTCCTGTCGGGGAATCTAGCAAGGTTATGATAGGAGAAGAATTCTTGGAAGACTTCTTCTTACTTTTGGTATTAACCGTACCAAACATACCTATTAGAGTCGGTCTAGTTATCCCTCCATCAGAGATCAAAAGCTCTTTTTTGCATTTCATGTTTTAGGTATCCCATCCGTTTGATCAGTTGCATTTCGTTAGGCATGCCATAACTCTGATGAAGCGGTTATGTGTCACTCATTCCCCTCGTACTTGGCACTGTTGGTTCAGTTTTATTCATTAAAATAAAGTTTTCCAAGGTCATATACAATCATGCTTTAAATTTTGAGGTTTTAGGTCTAGGGTTGAGTCATTTTTGTCTTGCAAAGTATTAGGAGACCAACAGGCCAGAGGGATGTCTTTGATAGATCATCATTTCAATAATTTTCATTATTCTACAGTTGAATTAGGACTTCTCTTCAAAACTCCGTTTTGAAGATAAGTCGCCTTCTCATTTTTGTAAAAAATTGTCAAAATTTTCAATCCTTCAAATGTTCAAGTGCAGCCTTGGTCTCCTTTGCCAAAGTATGTTACAACTATCCTTGCAAACAAAAATCAACAAAGAGCTTCAGTCCAAACCTCAGAAAAGAAAAAGGAAATAAAAAAGCATCACTGTATTAATAGACCAAAAGTGAAAGTGCCCAAACTTTACAAAGGGGGTTTTGAAGTTAATTTATTCAAATTAGATATTTTGAGGGTGTATATAAAGTGAAACAAGTCTTTTACTTCACCACATATCCGACCAAGAAGCATTTTCAAGATTGGAGGGCGAAAAAACCGAGTTTCAAACCCTAGAGGCAGAGTGAAGGTGCGCGCTACGCATAGGATTGGTGCGCTACACATTGGGCGTGCATATCCTGTGTAAATTTACACAGGCACTACACACAGGAAGGTGTGCTACGCATACAACTGGCGCGCTACGCATCCATTCCAGTGCTGTGTTTTGTGCCTAAAATTTATCAAATCACCCCGGCAACTACAAGTAGGTGTTTTCTTTGACTCAAGCATCAAGTTGCATAGTGTCTAATGTGTGTTTGAAGAAGTGCAAATGGTCTTGGGTTCAAGAAAATAAATCAAACCCTAGGCCCTTATTGAAACTTTGTATAGGGTATTTAAAAAACATTGTAGACAGCATCACTTCATACCACAACATCTTTGTGATTGTTTTTATGCCCAAATATAGCAAACAAAATACCCATTATGGAAGAATGTTTATGATGCTTCAACTGGTTTTTTGAGGATACATTGAAATTGGGATTTCATTACACATACAACATACACATTGCAGTCCTCCTATTGCACCTATTTTGTTCTCAAAACCATGAAAGATACAGAGTCACCTTATGAGCAAGAGAATGAAAGTGATTCCACCACAAAAGGAAATGTGCCACAAAGACCTCGTAAAGGTAGCAAAGGTGGTAAACATCTCAGAGAAGAACCCACTTCTATGGTACAATTGCAGGTTTGCCCACTTGCCATGGATTGCTTTCGCCACCAGTCATGCTATCATTTTTATGAGCTAATTTCACAGTTTCAGCATCATTGTGAATTAGCTCTCTTGTTTGTTCTCCATTTACATGATGGCCATGTAAACCTTGCTGGAGTTAATTTCATTTTGTCACCAGAGACCATTGTAGAGGCCACGGGAATTCCGAATATCGGGGAGCAATGGAATAAGTGTCAGCAGCTAGAGAAATCATATTATGAGCCATATATTAAACCAGGGTATATGAGGCACTTGAGTAGAGTTTTTCCTTTCCACTACCCGAATGATCGGTTTGCACCTTTGATGAAACTTATCATCCGATATTTCAGTTGTGAAGGCAGATTCTCACGTCTTTATGCATACCATGTCCGTTTATTAATGCATTTTACAAGGGCGTGCCTGATGAACATCCCATATTTTATGTTTCGCAACATAGAGAGGATGGTGCCTTTAGTGCAAAAGAAGAGCCCAACACAGCAGCACAGGAGCATATACCATTATGCATTGATCAAAATCTTGGTGATTCATCAGCTGACACAACAGGGCATTACATGGGAGAGTTTTATTGCTCGTGACCTTTTCACAGCGCCTCAGCCACCACCAGAGTTGGTTCATGATGAGGGAGGGCCTTCACAACAACTTGACATTCCTAAGACCAAGCATGTTGATGCTCCTGTATATGTGACATATCAGAAAGGCCACAGGGCCTTATTTGCAGCCGCACGACGAGTACTATCTCCACCCGGGGTGGAAGGGGTCTCGTCGACACCATCAGCAGAGCGAGTATTATCTCCAAATCATGTGGAAGGGGTCTCGCTTCCATCTACAGCACAGGTACAGAGTCAGGACAGGGGCAAGAGACCCATGGTTGATGAGGGTCCTTCAGGAGGCCAGGACACGGATATCATTGATGTTGATGCTAGCTCTGCTAGTTCCGAGCTAAAGGAGATCATTCGAGAGCAAAGGGCCAAGAATGATTCACTGCAAAAGAAATTGCAGATGGATAAATGGGTGATCAACTACCTAGAGCAGCGCAAAAAGCAGTTGGAAGATGAGCATGAACTTTATGAGCTGCGGAAGATCCGCGAAGACCAGGAATTGGCCCGAAGAGACCCGGTGATTTGACACCTATTGATAGGGAATCAATGCTCATCCGGGTCAACACTCATTTGGAGAAGTTGTTGGCGAAGGCAAATAGGGACAAGGACATGCTTTGCCACATGAAGACTCACTATTGGGCTCGCATGCATGTTTGCAAAGCGAGAATCAAGGTCCTCAAAAGGCGTTTGAGCAAAGTACAAAAACGACACAAAAGGCCTGATTCGCTTGGAATTTTGGCCGAGGCTTCACTAGTTGAGCATGATACATGATGGAGGGTCTTCACTCCAATTTTGGGCACATTTGGAGAAAATTTTGTCATTTCAAAAATTTTGGCTTAAGAAACAGGTTTTTGGGTTCTACGCATAGCGTGCAACGCACTACCCTGAAGATTGGGAGGTCCAATTGACAAATGGCTTGTAGTCTTGGATTTTTCATGAAGAAATACACTTGTACAGCCACTGGCAAGGCATTTCATCAAGTTCTGGATGGTCAAAATGTCCAAAAACATCATGAAAACCACCTTGCTGCCACCTTTTCCAACTGCAGGTAGTACCTCTGGGAGAATTCAGTTTTGAGCAGGCAAATGAGCTCTAAATTGGAACATTCTACTTGTGTTGGAAGGTAGACATCCAAGGCTTTCCAACGAACTATCATGAGCTCAATTTGTATGTCGAGAAGTGCTCCAAAAATAGGCTCAAAGGGGCGCTACGCATAGGGATCAGGGGCGCTACCCATACAGTTTTTGGCCCAGATTTTCACCTTCAGCTCAGGAATTCGGCTAGTTTCCACCAGTTTCACTCTTTGATGTAATTTTTCACCCCATATGATGTAATTTGATGTATGTAAGGTAACATGGCACTTATCTACCTTCTTCTAGATGATTCATTCATAAATTAGCAAGAAATCAATGTAATGAATCAGTTTCCTTCCTTTTAGAGGCAGGTTGTTTGGTCATCTAGATTCTTGCTCCATGTTTAGAATTTGTTAAAACTACTCCTAGAAGGAGGAGATCGACCCCTAGAGGTTAGGGAATGAGGATAGCTTGGTCTATATATGTAAATTTTCATTCAGTAGCAGAGGTTGGACTCTTGGGATAGCTTTGAGACTATATTGTACATATCTTATCAACATTTTTGGTAAAGGAAAGACTAGGGTTTTGCAACACTATTTTGGATCCATGTGGATTTATGTATTGATGGTGCATTTCTCTCAGTACTTGTAAGTTGTGTATGTGCATCATTATCTCTATTAAATCTTCTTTTATTAAGAAAATGAAGTGTTAAGGTAGAATCCATGAAATTGCTATGCTCTGCCTTTAAATTTGTTTAATATTCTATGTTTTCTTCAGTTTAAGGAGAATCCTTGAGACCCCTTGCTCTCCTTAGCCCCTCACCGGTCTGATCTATCCATCTCACTGGCTTTAAGGCATCAAAACAATTTCCTATCTTGCCCCAAGTGGACCTCTGCAAAAACTGTGCCTCATCCCCGCACCCAAAATTGCCTATCCCTTGAATTCAACAAAATCATAAAAAATCAATCCTAAACTCTTTGTACTTAATACCTAGCCTAAAATTAGTCATCAATTCAGTCATCTCGAGCCTTTTCGATTACCTTTTGCTGAGTTTGACCCGGAGAGAGCCCTCTCCTGTCTTCGTAGAGCTAGCTACGAGGCTGAGCGTGGTTTGATGTGGCCTTGAGTCTTGCCTTATTTCAACCTAAGGCAGATTTGAGTGCTAACATTGTGGCGACCATACTGGGGAAGAAATCTCAAATGGTTTGCTTGTTGATGAGTTTGTTTCAAAAGTCTTAGACGGAGTCTGAAGTCACGCCAGGTAGCTTTCGAAACACTCTTGCTATGCATAAGAGAAAGTAGATAAATGCTGCTTCAGTCGATCTCCGGTTAGCTTGCGAAACTTTGATTTGTAGATCACCTCAGTACTTTTGATCATTCTATACCTTTGGATGATTGAGTCTAGTTAACGATTGGCTGAATTACTTTAATTCTTTTACACTAGCTTCAAAAAGACATACAAGAGCTAATCCAGATCCGAATCCACCTCCTATTTATGAAAATCCAAATTTGATTCGAAAAATCCTCCGTCAAGAAAGCTCGGTGACTCCCTTGGTTAAATCTCATTCATGTCCTGCACTTTTTGAATACCTTGAAGAACTTCCTTTCGACGCAAGGTTTGAATTGTCATTGTTTAAAACTAAGTCCAAAAACGCTCTCGATTCTATTGTTCCAAACCCTGACTTTGTTGCAGCTCTTGAATTTGAAAGGCACAATAAATTAATTGACAATTTTATCTTGAGGCACCTTTAGACCACCATCCAAGTAGCCAATCTTACTGAGTTCTTAGAAGCCATATCTGCAAACATTGGATCCACCGTCATGGCATCTACCTCTAGAGTTCCTACTGAACCGCCTTTCATTCCTACCATTCCTGTGCAACCTATAATTACTTACTTCGAATCTACAGCTAATTCCCCTTCTTCATCCCACATTGCTTCTCCTCCGCATACACCTCCGCATACTCCCCATACAGTAGCAGCATCCACTTCGCCAACAACACTGAGAGTAAATCCACCTAGAGCAATGGCTACTCGCTTTGCACCTCTTGCTTTACCTCAGCAATTGCATGATATGCCCGTGGACTATCAGAGTAAAATTCCTTTATTTGATGGCACTCCTCAAAGTGTGTCCACTCAGCAACACATAGACAAAATGGCAACTTTTTATGATTTATATGAGATTGATGATGAGGATGTAACTATGCGATTGTTTGTGCAACCATTCGGAGGAGAGGTAAGAAAATGGTTCAGAGGCTTGGGAGCTAGAAGTATACCTACGTTGGCTGAACTTCAGAAGCAGTTTCTTGATCGTTGAGAACTTAGAAAGGATCCGCTTCAGATCAATGCCGAGTACAATAATATCAAACGCAATCACGGTGAGTCTGTCCAAGACTACATTGTCCGGTTCAATACAGTTTATAATGCTATCCCTTATGATTTAAGACCATCTAGAAAATCAGCTCTTCGCAAGTTCCTAGATGGCTTTGATCCGGAGATGGCTTATTCTTTACGAGATAGAGATCCGCCTACTTTAGAAGATATGCAAAAAATTGTTGTCAATGTTGAGGCAAATCTGAACGACAAGAGAGCACGCTTGAAGGCAGAGAAAAGAGTGACTATAAAGGAAGAATCTACATCATCAGAACCACCTTGGTTTCGTGAGATGTTCAAAAGACTCAACCTTGACAAATTAGAACCGCAGATTCGTAATCCAAATTACCGTGGCCAGCAACCATCTCAGTACAGAATCAAACAGCGTGAACCAAGAATACAAGAGCCGACAGCCTAACAACCAATCAAAACTCCTCTTTTGCAGAATTTTGTAACTCAAGATTCAGATGAAGATGCTGATGTAGCAGGGGACCAAAACCACTTCTTTACTCTTGATGATCTGCCCATTTACATCACTGAAGAAGATGAGTATGGAGAAAGTTCAGGCGCCCAACAAAACGAAGATTTTATCTTAGCTAATGATGCATATTTAGATGATTACCAAAGAGGATATTTGAATGCCCTGTCCACTCAACAGAAGCAGTATTCATTGAGGAACCGAGATGTGCCTATCAATCCCATTCAGAAAAGAAAGGAAGCTACAACACCAAAGATGGATTCACCGACACCACCGAAGAAAGGAAAGGAGACAATTGATCCTACAACTAGCAAGATATCAGTAGCAGAAAAGACAAATCAGGCAGCTATAATCAAAGATAGGAGAGAAATTCCGGCCAAAGAAGTCAAAAAACTTTCAGCATTTAGTTTGGAAAATGAAATTTCCAAATTAAAAATATCTGTTCCTTTGACTGAAATCATGAAAAACAGCAGCTATCGAGGTCAAGTCTCCAAAATTCTGAACTTTGATCATGCTTGACACGGTGAACGTTGAAGATGATCAACCCGAATTAATCTTTGGGCCAGCATTGGATGGTCAGTTCCCTGATATTGATGTTCCTCCCTTTTATATTAGTTTGAGATTGCATGAATATGTCTTGCATAATGCCATGTTCGATTCAGGTGCTTCACACAATTTGATGCCAAAGGTGATCATGGAGAAGCTGGGTTTAGACATAACAATGAAATATCATGATTTATATTCATTTGATTCCAGCTGTGTGAGATGTATCAGGCTAATCAAAGATTTGGTTGTTAGCTTAGAGCAAATCCCAATGAAAAATGTCTTGATGGATGTGGTTGTGGCAGACATTCCTCCACGTTTTGGTATGCTACTTTCAAGATCTTGGGGAGATAAGTTGAAGGGTACTCTACAATTAGACTTTTCTTATGCCACAATTCCAGTCTTCGGTCAAATGAGAAAGCTATATCGAGAGAAAAAGATGAAATATATGATAACTAGTAAAGAGAAGCCGATCAATCATCCTGTAAATTATGTACATACAGATTTGGAGTCGTTTGTTTTATTTGCTGATAGTTTTAATCATATAGATAGTTAGTTAGTTCAAGCGGAAGACATACCAGAGATCACTGAAAATTTCAGAGAAGTTCTACAAAAGGAAAGAGGAGAAAAGCAAGCTATCATGGAGCAAACAGCTGAAGAAAAGGGGCAGCAAATAGAAAAATCAGAGGCAGTACAATTTCAGCACTTGGAGGAGGATGAAGATGGTCTTTGGACCATGGATTTCGATGGCGCGGTAGGTAGTGACGGTGCTGGTATTGGTGTGTGGATTCGAAGTCCTTTTTTGGCTCAAGAGAAAGTTCCAAGCAAGGTGAGAGTGTGTTCCTATAAACTAGCATTTGATTGTTCAAATAATGAGGCGGAATATGAGGCTCTCATTGCTGGCCTAAAGATTCTTAGAAAACTTAAAGCAAAGAAGACTGCGGTCTATGGTGATTCCGAGTTGGTAATAAAACAAGTTAAAGGTGAGTTTCAGGCCAAGCATCCTCGTATGAGAACATATCAAAATGCAGTCTTAGATATTTTGAAGTTGTTCTCTGATCACACCTTGACATGTGTGCCGCGCATACAAAATGGTGTTGCTACTGGACTTGCTAAGGCAGCAAGCAATTTAAAAATTCCAATGAATTCTAGCAAAAAATTTGAGATTCGTGTGAAGCATCGTCCCACTGTTCTGGACAATCAGCGATGCTGGCAAGTTTTTCAAGATGATGAAGAGATCAATGAGTTTCTGCAAAATGAGGGTAAGTTCAAGGATTCCTCAATAGATACTGAAATTGATAATGGTATTGACAATATACAAGTAAATCAAATGGACGTGCTACAACTTAAGGACAACATTATTCCTAAGGGATTGATTGCTTTAGAGGAGCTATTTGACCAAGATGATGTGGCCTGTAAACTGACAATGAGACCGACTGAAAAGGGTGTTGAAGAGGTAAACATTGGGACAGATGAAAATCCCAAGATGGTTAAGCTATCAAGGTCATTGTCACCAAAGGTAAAAGCTGAATATATGAAATTGTTGTCTTTATTTTCTGATGTATTTGCATGGGATTACTCAGATCTTAAAACATGCGATACAAATATCATTCAGCATACTATTCCTATTAAGCCAAATCAGAAGCCTTTTCGTCAAAAGTTGAGGAGAATCAATCCGATGTTGCTGCCATCAATTGAGAAAGAGGTAAACAGATTGTATAAGTCAGGAATCATTGTGCCTATCCGATTTTCAGATTGGATATCAAACTTGGTGCCCATAAGAAAGAAGACATGTGAGATCCATTTATGTATTGACTTCAGAAATTTAAAAAAGGTGTCCTTAGAAGACAATTATCCGCTGCCC
The DNA here is from genome assembly GCA_000404065.3 of Pinus taeda. NCBI lineage: Eukaryota > Viridiplantae > Streptophyta > Pinopsida > Pinales > Pinaceae > Pinus > Pinus taeda. Next base: position 12,059 of record APFE030160059.1, read on the forward strand.
AAAATGGATCATATATTGCAGCGAGTAGTTGAAGCATCAAGGATGTCACTACTCGACGGTTATTCAGGTTATAATCAGATTTTAGTGCATGAAGATGACCGTGACAAGACAACGTTCACCACTCCATGGGGAACATTTCATTATGCAAAGATGCCATTTGGTTTGAAAAATGCAGGAGCTATTTTTCAGCGTGCAATGGACGTGGCTTTCGCCAATGAGAAAGATGTATTTTTAGTTGTTTATCTTGATGACTTAAGCGTGTTTTCAAATTCTGATGAGGAACATTTGTATCATTTGAAAATTGTTTTCCTAAAGTGCAGAAAATATGGCATCTCGTTGAATCCGAAAAAGAGTCTTTTTGCCATGGATGCTTGGCCACATCATATCTAAATACAACATTCGTATTGATCCAGCACGAGTTGAAGCCATTCAACAAATTGAACAGCCCCGGAACAAGAAAGAAATTCAGTCTTTCAATGGTAAACTGAATTTTCTGCGTCACTTCATTCCAAATCTAGCAGAGAATCTTAGAGAAATCACAAGCATGGTCAAGAAGGACAGTCAGGTAAAGTGGACCGAAGAGGCGGTTAAACCATTTAATTTAGTGAAGTTAGCTCTTTCTTCAGCTCCTATTTTGATCAGCCCCGACTACACTCAAGACTTTATTTTGTTTTCGTTTGCTTTTGAGCACACTTTGGCAGCTGTACTAATGCAGAAGAGAGAAGGTGTAGAAAAGCCCATTGCTTTTTTCAGTCACATTATTAGCGACGAAGCATTGAAATATAACATCATTGAGAAGCAAGCACTTGCGCTTGTAAAGGCCTTGAAATATTTCCATGTGTACATATTGCATTCCCATATTCTAGCTTATGTTCCTAACGCAGCAGTTAAAGATATTTTAGTACAGGCAGATCCAGAAGGGAGAAGGGGTAAGTGGATTGCTGTGTTGTTAGAGTATGATGTTGAGATTAAACCCACCAAGCTGATCAAAGGTCAAGGACTTGCCAAGCTAATGGCTGAAACAAATCTGCAAATTCTAGACATAAATTTGATTGCTGCCATGTCTGATGAAGATGAGGAGAACCCATCCATTCAGGTATCTGAAATGTTTCTTTCTTCTCCTTGGTATGCTAATATTTTATATGTACGTTAGCATTTATCTTCACCTCCTGGAATGCCAAGAAACAGAAGTAGAACATTGAAATTAAAGGCTGCAAAATTTTGCAATCTCGATTCACAATTGTTTTGGAAAGATCCTGGTGGAATGTTATTAAATTGTTTGGTCGAGGAGGAAGCCAAAAGAGTCGTGGAATACTTTCACAGAGGGGAATGTGGAGGTCATTTTTTTTGGAAGACCACGGCAAACAAGATACTAAGGGTAGGCTATTATTGGCCTTCATTCTTTTCAGATGTATATAAGGCTGTTAAAAATTGTCACGAATGCCAAATTTTTCAAGGAAAGCAGAAGCTCCAGCCTTTGCCTCTCAAACCAATTGAAGTCAGCACACCTTTTCAGCAGTGGGGATTGGATTTCATTGGTGAAATTCATCCGGCATCATCAGGACAGCATCGATGGATATTGATGGCCACGGACTACTTCACAAAATGGATTGAAGCAATTCCTACTCGACAAGCTACGGATGCGGTAAGTATTTCTTTTCTTGAGACCAATATTTTTGTCACGCTTTGGATGTCCAAGTAAGTTAATCAACGGATAATGCAGCAGCGTTTAAGTCAAAAAGGATGATTGAGTTTTGCTATAAGTACAAATATTAGCTTGGGACATTCAACCGCATACCACCCTCAAGGAAACGGATTGGCAGAGTCATCTAATAAATCCTTGGTCAATATCATTAAGAAATTGTTGGAAATCAGCAAAAAGGACTGGCACAAGAAGTTGATAAATGCACTATGGGCTAATAGGGCATGTCAGAAAAAGTCTATTGGTATGTCTCCTTTCGAGTTGGTGTAGGGAACAAACACAGTTTTTCCTACTTCACTTGCTGTCCCGGTAGTCAAATTGCTTCAAGAAGCGGGTAGTGAGGAGGATCCTATGCAGAGAAGGATTAATCAAATGATTCATTTACAACAGACATGGGAGGAGCTATTTCAAAACACTTGCAAGTTGCAGGAGTGCATCAAAAAGATTTATGACCAGAAAGCAAAGGCAAACACATTTCAACTAGATGAGGTATTTTGAGATGGGATGCTCGACATGAAGACAAGGGAAAGCATGGTAAATTTGAAAATATATGGAATGGTCCTTACAATATTGCAGCATATCGCGGCCAAAGCGCTTTCCTTCTCAAGGAGATGAATGGAGATAAATGTCCGGGAGGGCCGATTAATGGTCGGCTGTTAAAGAGATACTACTTTTGAGTACTTTTCTGCTCATTTCATCATCATTGTACATATCATTTTACTTTGGTTCTATTGCACATGTACACTAACTTATCATCTTCAGTTTTGGGCCCGAGGTGAAGGCTATAATTCTGAAAACGAAATTTAGTTCGTCTGAGTTTGTCAAGTCAGTTTTCTAAATCTTTTAGTTTCGAGTCTAGTTTGGTCAAAGCAGTTATTGGTTTTTCAGTCAAATCCTCAAGATTTTGTGTCGGAATAATGAATCCATTGCCCAATGGATGAAGGAACTGTCTAGCTCTTATAGAGATTTGCGGTTCTTGGCATCTCCAAGGAGCTACCATCCCCATTGGAGCCGATGTTAGAGTCAACCTAGTTATCCCTCCATCAGAGATCAAAAGCTCATTTTTACATTTCATGTTTTAGGTATCCCATCCGTTTGATCAGTTGCATTTTGTTAGGCATGCCATAACTCTGATGGAGCGGTTGTGTGTCACTCATTCCCCTCGTGCTTGGAACTGCTGGTTCAGGTTTATTCATTAAAATAAAGTTTTCCAAGGTCATATACAATCATGTTTTAAATTTTGAGGTTTTAGGTCTAGGGCTGAGTCATTTTTGTCTTGCAAAGTATTAGGAGACCAATAGGCTAGAGGGATGTCTTTGATAGATCATCATTTCAATAATTTTCATTATTGTACAGTTGAATGAGGACTTCTCTTCAAAACTCCGTTTTGAAGATAAGTCGCCTTATTTTTGTAAAAAATTGTCAAAATTTTCAATCCTTCAAATGTTCAAGTGCAGCCTTGGTCTCCTTTGCCAAAGTATGCTACAACTATCCCTGCAAACAAAAATCAACAAAGAGCTTCAGTCCAAACCTCAGAAAAGCAAAAGGAAATAAAAAAGCATCATTGTATTAATAGACCAAAAGTGAAAGTGCCCAAACTTTACAAAGTGGGTTTTGAAGTTAATTTATTCAAATTAGATATTTTATGGGTGTATATAAAGTGAAACAAGTCTTTTACTTCACCACATATCCGAGCAAGAAGCATTGTCAAGATTGGAGGGCGAAAAAACTGAGTTTCAAACCCTAGAGGCAGAGTGAAGGTGCGCGCTATGCATAGGATTGGTGCGCTACGCACTGGGCGGTGCGCTACGCATTGGGCGCGCATATCCTGTGTAAATTTACACAGGCACTACGCACAGGAAGGTGCGCTACGCATACAACTGGCACACTACGCATCCATTCCAGTGCTATGTTTTGTGCCTAAAACTTATCAAATCACCCCGGAAACTACAAGTAGGTGTTTTCTTTGACTCAAGCATCAAGTTTCATAGTGTCTAATGTGTGTTTGAAGAAGTGAAAGTGGTCTTAGGTTCAAGAAAATAAATCAAACCCTAGGCCCTTATTGAAACTTTGTATAGGGTATTTAAAAAACATTGTAGACAGCAACACTTCATACCACAACATCTTTGTGATTGTTTTTATGCCCAAATATAGCAAACTAAATACCCATTATGGCAGAATGTTTATGATGCTTCAACTGGTTTTTTGAGGATACATTGAAATTGGGATTTCATTACACATACAACATACACATTGCAGTCCTCCTATTGCACCTATTTTGTTCTCAAAACCATGTCAGATACAAAGTCACCTTATGAGCAAGAGAATGAAAGTGATTCCACCACAGAAGGAAATGTGCCACAAAGACCTCGTAAAGGTGGAAAAGTTGGTAAACATCCCAGAGAAGAACCCACTTCTATGGTACAATTGTAGGCTTGCCCACTTGCCATGGATTGCTTTCGCCACCAGTCATGCTATCATTTTTGTCAGCTAATTTCACAGTTTCAGCATCATCGTGAATTAGCTCGCTTGTTTGTTCTCCATTTACATGATGGCCATGTAAACCTTGCTGGAGTTAATTTCATTTTGTCACCAGAGACCATTGTAGAGGCCACGAGAATTCCGAATATCGGGGAGCAATGGAATAAGCGTCAACAGCTAGAGAAATCATATTATGAGCCATATATTAAAGCAGGGTATATGAGGCACTTGAGTAGAGTTTTTCCTTTCCACTACCTGAATGATCGGTTTGCACCTTTGATGAAACTTATCATCTGATATTTCAGTTGTGAAGGCAGATTCTCACGTCTTTATGCATACCATGTCCATTTATTGATGCATTTTACAAGGGTGCGCCTGATGAACATCCCATATTTTATGTTTCGCAACATAGAGAGGATGGTGCCTTTAGTGCAAAAGAAGAGCCCAACACAACAGCACATGAGCATATACCATTATGCATTAATCAAAATCGTGGTGATTCATCAGCTGACACAACAGGGCATTACATGGGAGGATTTTATTGCTCGTGACCTTTTCACAGCGCCTCAGCCACCACCAAATTTGGTTCATGATGAGGGAGGGCCTTCACAGCAGCTTGACATTCAAGAGGTAAAAAGTAAAAGTAATTCTATTTTTTACATTTTCACCCTAGGAATAGACTTTTTAACTCATTTTTGGGTTTAGAAAGGTTATTTTAATATATTTTTGGTCGAAAATGGATTTTACGCTTGCTTCTTGTGCAGCGACAGGCCTTTTGCGCAGCTTCGATGGTGAAACGAGTTGTATTTTATACTTTTTTGGCCTCGGTAAATACACGAAAAAGTCACTGTGGAGTCATCTTTCAGCTCTTTTCTGACTCAGTAAACATGAAAGATTCCCGAGTTGTTCCTCTTGACTCGTTAAACGTAAATAAGAGGCGGTCGTCTTTAAACTCTTTTCCGACCGTATAAAGAATGAGAAGATTGTCGGGCCTTTGTCGTTTCAGGTTCGTTAATGGGAGCGAAACGACGTGATATTGATCGCTTTTTTACTTTTTCAGTTCGGTGTCACTACTCACGAAAAGTACTCCTCGGTCGTAATGGCCGGGCGGTTCTTTCGAGCTTCATTTTATATTTTTTCGGGCTCGAGAGACACAACTTTACGAAAAAGGACACCCCTGGAGTTTCCTTTTTGCTGTCTTTTCAAACTCTCTAAACATGAAAAGACACCGAGTTTTTCTTTTGTCAGACTCGTTAAAACCTTCATGACATTGGATTTTGTCGTAATGACACCATTCAAGCATATGCTATCCCCGTCAAGCTTGCCATCCAAAAATAACCGGGTACTCACCAGAAATGGTGGGGGAATAAAGGAATCATAATCGTCGTCGTCGGTAGTATGTCGCTCTTGAACATGGCACTTTCTGCATTCGTGTCTGGGTGGGAACATCTCATCTCGTTTCACATTTTCCTCCATGGGTTTGGGTTATCCTATTTGACCATTCATCTGCTCCTCGTCTTGTCATCATGACCATTGATCATTTGACATCAAATACTGCCAAATCCACCGTTGTGCCACCGATATGTTCAAGAGAAGTTGACCTTTGCAAAATACTCAACCTCCCTCTGATACCTCACACAAAACATGTTTTCCTTCTCTGTCTTGTGTCGATGACGTGGGAAACATTATGGCCCACCTTCGATCAAGATCACTCCCTATTTCCTTCAGCTCATTATCCAGGAAGATGACCTAGAGACTCCCTTCAGGTACCTTGGAGCCTGTATGCCTCAATGGCAGGTTCTCCGTGTTCGACGCGAGGTTTTCATCATTGGCCTACGATCGGATGATTCTACGGGTGTTCGACACCGACTCATTGATTCACCCGCCGTGGATTGTACCTATAGTACCTTGAGGACCATTGTCATTATTGGTGGCACCTCTCACGTCTGTTAATAGTTTTCATCATTGACTGGTAATCAGAAGATGTTCAAGCGTGTTCGACTTCGACTCCTGTATTCACATGCTTGAACTTGTACTGTGTTCGGATCGAGTTGGAGCGCAAGACCCCGGATTGTGCATATTGAAATCCGGGCTGCATTTTGTGGATTATTGTAATCATTACATGACTCATTTATTGGATGGCTACGACCATACCTGAGTCCATTTATTGATCCTCATTGGATGGTTGCGTCCATACCTGGGATCTAGTTTTATATACTCTATTATGGATGGCTGTGCCCATACCACATCTATCATGTACTTGAGATATCAGTTGTACTTCTTTTCGTAGGTTCTCTGGCGGCAGTGTTTTCAGTCACGCATGTTCTTGTAAAGCACTTCACCCCTCTCTCTCTCGGGCCTCATGCTTTAGGAGGCATCTGTTACATAGTAATTTGTCACCATTTGTCACCGTCCCTGTTACCCCTCTCCTGGACCTTGGAGGACACATTCCGGGACTTGTGAGAAGTGAAAAGACTTGAAACCACTTGCATCATTCCCCTCTGAACATGAGCTTCATATGACCTGAAGACATCTCCTGCAACTTGCCCTTAAAAATAGCCCTTTTTACATTAGCGCTGGGCCACCATGTTCCTCCCGTGCCAATGGGGAAAATCCTTTAAAAGGGGCGCGCCATTAGCGCTTTGTCCCAGAGTCGCAATCGCGCCAACCTTTTTGGGCAAATTTTTTAACCAATCAACCTCCAAAAGTTCTATCCAACTCATTCACCAACTGAATCCAAGTTAAGTGAGGATGGTTTGGCTTCGAATCTCCTTGAATGGGAGGTAATTTGCCACCATTCCATAGAAGTTTCCAAGTGATGAAGCCAAATCCATTATTGTTGTGATTGATCTTATCCCTTCCTTTTCCTCTATAAAAGCTTGTCTCCATGGCTTGAGCAAGCTAGTTCTAGTTCTAGT
>APFE030160060.1:0-17054 GCA_000404065.3 Pinus taeda
GAAGTGTTGTTTCTCCTAGCCTTCCACAACCTACAAGGGTTACACCACAACAATTGGAAGAAAAAAGAGAAAAAGGGCTTTGTTACAATTGTGATAGCAGATGCACTAAAGGTCATAAGTGTGCTGAGAAGAAATTATTTTACATAGAATATGAAGAGGAGGAGGAAAAGGATCAAGAATCATCAAAAGAAGAGGATATATGCCAGGACCCCACCCCAGAGAAAGAAGAAATGAATCAGACCATATCTTGTAAAGCAGTGGCAAGAATTACCACTCCTCAAACTCTCAAGATAGAAGGACATATCAAGAAGAAAAAGGTGCAAGAAGTGAAAGATCACATCGAAAAAGAAGAAATGAATCCAACCATATCTTGTAATTCATTGGTCGAAATTACCACTCCTCAAACTATCAAGATAGAAGGACATATAAATAAGAAAAATGTTCAAGAAGTGAAAGATCACATCGAGCATCAAGAAATGAATCTAACCATATCTTGTAAAGGTTGGAAGAAATTACCACTCCTCAAACTCTAGAGATAGAAGGACATATCAAGAATAAAAAGGTTCAAGTAGTGAAAGATCACATCAAGCATCAACAACAAGTTCTACAACTTTTAAAGGATAATGCCACTTCGGTGCAAAATCAAATGAAACAACAGGTATATCAACATCATAGTGAAAAATGTTTTGATATAGGTGATTGGGTAATTTTACTACTACATCTCAAGCAAGCTATTTATGAGAAGGAAATGTTGGCAATACTACATGCCCTTAAAAAATGGCGACCTTACCGAATGGGAAGACTCTTTAAGGATGAGGATGTGGAAGAATTGTTTTGTGCTATTTCTATTATCCAACCAGATTGGATAAATGAAGCAAGGGATGAATGGAAGAAGGACGAAGAAGTATTGCCACTTATTCAAAAGTTTCAAAAGATCCCAATTCAAACAATATTGTCAGAAATTGAAGAGAAAGGAAAAATCATATTGGAACCTAGAGCAGTCACAGAAATAAGAACCCAATAGCTACGAAATCGATCAATTTCAGATTATCTCATCAAGTGGAAGAACTTACTCGCTGAAGATTCCACATGGGAGGAAAAGAATTTTATATAGAGGGATCAATATCTACTCAAGCATTGAGGACACCACTTTTTGAAGGAGAGGGGCATGTTAGGCCCCTATACTACTAGTGTAACCCCTTATTGTTATTAGTACAACCCAATTATTATATTGATGTACCCATGTAGTGCCCATATTGTTAATATTGTGCCCCATAGAAGCTCACTATTGTTATTATTGTCGCCTTATATTATTATTGTTATGTCGGCTCTCATTATGTTATGACCCCTTAGAATCCTATATACAGAAAGGATGTCTTTTCATTTGTATCATCCAAGAAGTGTTCATTTATGTATTGTAAAGGAGGTTGCCCCCTCGAAGAGGCTGAATTCTAAGGCGTTGATCTATCTTTTCTATCTTTTCTTGAGCTGGTTTCATAACAGATCTCCTGGAGCTTCAGTCCAGTTTCTCTTTTAGCTTGAATATGTCTCCAAATTCATTTATGTTTCAAACCTTAAGATGGGATTTGATATGTTTGAGCTTTTGCTGGAGCATATACATCTTTGTGCCTTGAATATTTAACTCCTCTCTCCACCACGTACCAATGTTATTAGTGAAATTAGGATGTGAGAGCTAGGCATTTTCAAACCTGAAAGGTCTGTTTCTCAGAGTGCCCATAAAGGTGGCTTCTAGCTGTACAGGCCAATGATCTGATCCTCCAAAGGGCATAATGGAGGCTATCATGGCAGGTCCTGAGAGAAAAAGGTCCTCTAAAACCATGAACCTATCAAGTTTGGAAGCAACTTGATGACCCCCTCCACTTTTGTTGTTCCAAGTGAAGATTCCATTAATTGTTTGTGTCCAACAGCCCCATGTTCATAATGAAGTTCTGGGAGGCCATGGAGTCTCTGCCTAGCTGTCTAGTGCCTCCTTTTTTCCGAAAGAGATCTTATCATATTGAAATCTCCTGCAATGATCCAGGGAAAAATGTGATGTCTCTCTCTTAGTTCCTCCATGGAAGTGAGAATCTTGAGCCTGTCTGCTTGCTTTTGAGGTCCATAAACATTTGTAATCATGTATCTCTCCTTGTCCCCTACAGGTTGACATATCAGAGAGAGATAGTCCCTAGATGCTTCAACATCTAGCATTCCCAATTTTTGTGGGTCCCACAAAGTGAGAATCCCCCTCACCGAGTGATTTGCCTTAACCTCTAAATACTCATATTTGAATAACCACTTATTCTGAATATCTCTTATCTTTTCCATTGAACATTTTGTCTCCTGAATAAAAACCATGTATGGTTTTTCTTCTTTCATTCTGTTACTAAGATTTCTTTGTTTCCTTTTATTCCCTATTCCTCTAATATTCCAGGTTGTGAAATTCATTAAGAAAGGTTAGTAAAGGAATAAATGGTAAGATATTTCATCTTACTTGAGTTGATCAACAATTTTCCACATTCGTTCAATAGTTCATTTTGCTTCTTTCTTCCTCTTTTCCTTCTTGAGTTCTTTGGAGATTGTGCTTGAGGATTCTCCATCATCCTGACCCCACTTGGCTCCTAGATTTCATGATTCCTTTTGACTCCAGCTCCCTTCGCTTATGACCTCTAGAGAAAGAGTTGTTGTACTCTATCATAGCCCTCTTTTGGTAAGGAGTCAACCCCTATTTTTTTTCCTCATTCCAGAAATTTCTCTAGATCTAGATTTTCCTTGTCCAGAATCTCCTGTAACTCATGGTCCTCTGTTCCCGCTTCACTTGGAGTCATCACCTAGTCCCTACTGATCTCCATCAGGCTTGGTAGATCATCCTTTTGTTGGCTATCTATGGTGATATCCTCCATGTCAGCTACCCTATCATGTTCCTTTATTACATTCTCCATGTCTTGGACCGTCTCCTTGTTCCCCTCTTCTTCCTCCAGGACCTTGAAGATCTTTTTTCTTGTGTGTCTGTCTTCATTTGCCTTCTTGTGTGGACACTTTCCTCCTTTTCCTTTACTCCCAACTTTGGTTAAACCCTCATGGTCTCTCTCCCTAGTGATTTTTTGGTTATCTTCCCTGTTGATTGTGGGGCAGTCTCTGTATAGATGCCCATGTTCATGGCATTTGTGGCATCTAAATGGTATATGCTCATAGTCCACTGTTTGCACCCATTCTTCATCATATACTTCTAAAATGATCGCTTCTAGTAGGTCTCCACACATATTCGGGCAAAGGAGGTATATCTTCCTTTCAGAGTTGCCACTGAGATTTTTAGAAAATGTCTTAGCTTGTTGCCTATAGTTTTCAAAGATTCAGGCAACCAATAATTCAAAAGAAGTGAATGTAGTCTGAGACAAATCAGTACTGATGTGAATGTTTCATGTTTCGGGACAAATTCGATCATTCATGGCCGCACGTAGAGTCCTACCGCAGCACATAAATAGGGTCCCCCTTCAAACACTCTGTCTTTGTCTTCTAGGCTTGTGAACACTACTATGAAAAATCCCTTAAAACCTATATGTAAATGTATTTCTCCCTTTGGCTTCCAATGGCTCCTTATCCAAATATGTAACGCCTTTTCCGTTAACCATAGCCCCATGAACTTGGATATGATTGTATGCTCTGTCATATGATCTCTAAGAGCTTGTATCGCTGGGTCGCTCAATATGACCTAGGGAATAATGCCTGACTTGGGCTTGCAGACTCCAGTAGTCTTTCTGGAAGCTAGTTTTTCACTAGTGCCGCCATTCTCCTTTTCTTTTCTCATTTCCTGTTGATTCCCTTCCTAATCCTGATTACTGCTTCTTCCAGATGTCCCCTGACTTCTGGTTTTTGAGATCTTGTCCAGAGGTTTTTCAAAATGTTTCTTTTCAGCGTCCTGACTTCCTTCTGAGATTGCTTGGCTGTAGGAGGGAGCAAAACTCCCCCCTGCACTCCCTGCCATGGTACCCTGAATCCAAAACCCTGTCTTCAACTCCAACCCTAGCTTCTCTGCTCGCCTTCCTCTTTTTGGTTCTTCAATAATCTGCCTGCGACATTTAAAATTATTATTAACAACTATCGGCAATATAGTAAATTATGATAAAGCGAGCATTACGAAATTATTTTAACCGCATGGTGAATGTGGTATTACTATTTTTTTTATATATAAAAATTTAACATATAAATTGTGTTTTTCCAAAGGAAAAATCCGTAACTTTTTATTAAAAAGATAATGAAAAGTTACACCAGCATAAGCTCTGAAACATTCTGTAAGCTGCCACAAGGGCTCTAGTGCATATGCACCCACCGCATCGTTAGGAGACTAACGTGCACAAAGAAAAAGAAAAAGAGAAGAGAGGAGAGAGGAAGAAAGGGGCATAAAAACTGAAATCCGGCTGAGGGACACACTTCAAGTTTTTCTCCCCTTTTTCTTTTCGACCTTACGCCACTCTCCTTGAGTGGGCTCGATCGAAGCAATGACTATTTGTGTTTCTGCATTCTGTGGGCTAGTTTCTTTATCTGAGTCTGAAGTATCAGAGTGGTGCTGCCATTTGGTGCCTCCCATGCTTGGATCCACTCTTGTCACCTCTATCTTGTTGATCGGTGTGGTTCCCTTCTGATTCTCCATTTCTTGAGATACCTCAGTCTTCTCTGCAGGGGCGTCTTCCACCTCTGCTTCTGATTCTTCTTCCTCTGTGTCTGGGGGTGAGAATTTCCATCCTTTCCTCTGCTTCCCTTTCTGCTTCTTTTTACTATTTACTTTCTTGTCTTCTGGACATGAACTTTGCAGGTGTCCTGTCTGCCTACAGAGCCTGCATCTGAAAGCAGTGTTTTCATAATCTAGTACTTGCAACCAGTTTTGTTGCTTGTAGATCAGCCTTATATTGTCCGGCAGCCCTTTACTTAAATCTACTTCCACGTAAATACGTGCAAAAGTGTAAATCCTTTCATCAATCCTTTCCAGGTCTGTTTTGATATATTTCCCTAAGCTGTTCCCAATGCCTTCCAAGATTTGTTCATTCCAAAAATGCAGAGGAAGATTGTATAGTCTGACCCAGACCGACATTTTGGTTACAGTCATTTTGTTTGGGTCAAAATCTGGAAACCATGGGGTCATAAATAGCCCCGATGTTCCCCAAAACCATGGCCCTGTACTAATGACTGTGTCTCTGACTTCCTTGGATGTAAATTTCACTATGAAAAACCCCTTTGAACATAGATGAATATCACATTCCATGGTCCAGCTGGTGAAAATCCAATGGAAAAGATCCAAAGGTTTAGGCCAAAAGCTGTTGAAGCGGCATATTAGAGCTTGTGTTTCGTAGGATTTTACAAAATCGTCAAGTCCTGAAGAATCTAAATTTAAGGCTAGGGTTTGCTCTGACTGATCTACTACGTATGGCCTGGGTATGTGTCTGCCTTGATCTGAAGAAGACCCTATGTCTCTGCTGCCCTGAAGAATGTTTTTGTAGGATGAACCTCCTTTGGGTTGGTGCTGGGATGCAGATTTTTTCCCCTTATCCCCCCCTAAGGAGCTTGGTTGTCCCTGAGGCAGAGCCCCTCCTCTCAATCTGAAGTTTAGGGTAATGATTGATCCTGGCCCAATCTCATAGCTATCCATCGATCTAAGATCCTGGAGAGACCGCCTACTACTGACCAGATGTTGGATCTGAACTGGGTATCCCATTTCAGCCCAAATTTGTTGTTTCAGCTGCAAGGAGGTGCTTCCTGCATGAACCCAAACTAAACGAGTTTTTCCCTGAGGGGGTTTAATCAGAATCTGAAAACAAGAATTTTTTACCTGCTCTGGCTGTAAGCAGACCTCCAGATCTGGCCCTATTTTTGTTTGTTTTTCTTGAGCTTGTCTGGATCTGCTAAAACCCTGCTCGATCTTTGATTGATACCCTCACTCTGCTGCCTGGGGTCGCGCTGTGCTCATATATAGGCTAGATCGAGTAGATCCAAGCTGAAACTATGATGTTTGGGCCCCTGCGTTGAAGGAAGGATCGAAACTGCTTCATGCAGCCCTCCCCTACCTTTTCTCCATGCGGTTTGGCAGAGCCTGGCCTCTGAAATCCACACAGCATGACATCTTCTTTGTTCAAGAGCGCTGATTAGGGCCTCGATCTTCCGCCAGAGACAGGCATCTTCGTGTATCCACTTAAAAAAGTGTGACTCCGTTGAAACCCTCGCCTCCCGGTCTCGTTGAGATCTTACATTTTGTTCCCAGTCCAGGATCGCGTGATTCCTTGTGACGGATAACCCCACAGCTGCATTTCCGCATTGATCTGGGTGTATTTGCAGCATTTTCCTGCAAGAGGCATTCCATTTCTCTGGAGGCACATGCAAGAGTGACCGCCTACCAGCAATGATCGCCGTCGCCCCAATCCCTGGATCGGCTTCGGCCCCTGAGTTGGGCTTGGGAGCCACTGCGGTAACAACAAAAACTCTGGTCAAACAGACCCTAACCGTCGCCATCCTAACAAAATTTACATTTTTAACCTCAACATATAAATTGTGTTATGTCGATATAGCAATTTATTTTAAATGTGTGATAGAAGATATAATAAAAATAAAAAATGAAAAACATTCAATTGTCTAGTAAATGTTATACAGTCTAAGTACAAAATTAATTTAGGTAAAAGATTTAGTTTACAATTTTAATTTAAATATTTCTTTTAAAATATTATTTTCATAAGAAAATTTTAGTTAGAATTTGTCAATAAATTGTAGAGGAAACTTACGGAGGAAAATACATAAAATGAAATTTTTGGAGGGAAAAACTTCGAAAATTTTTAGAGGATAACTTTGAAGGGAATTTTCATTATTTAAGCTATATATTATCATTAGAAGAGAGTGAATTTGTATCTTTCAACCTCTTCTGTTTGAAAGGCAAGGATTCTTCCGATAGTGAAGTTTCACTTTTTCAAGCATGAACATCTTCATCACATAACAACTCTCTTCATATTGATGAATATAACAAAAATTCTTCTACTATGAATAGAGAGTCAAATCTGCCACTTAGTCCAAATCCTAAAGATTATGAGAGAAACACCGATGAAGGGCGGGATGAATAATTTCTAATAAATAAAGAGTCATGATTCCTGCTTAGTCCTACTCCTATGGAGTATGAGAGAAGTAGTGATGAAGAACATGATGAATATTTTCAAATAAATAAAGAGTCACAACTTCCACTCAGTCATAATGTTACACAACCTTTTTCCACTGTCCATGTACTCCTCGTTCCTTGGTCCTGGAGGACCTTTACAGTGAACTGTACATGATTTCCCTTCATGAAGAAACCCCCATTGTGTCCCTCTTCATGAGAATATCAATTCCCTTTCTCACCATTTCCCTTGAAACTTCTGTTTTGCCCAGTTTACAAGACCAACGATAATGGCCCTTGTCTTCCCCGCACTGATGTAAAGAAATTAGCATTGTCCCTAGCATCGACCAAAGAAATTGAGATGCATTCTAGTCATGTTGGTCCTGTTATGGAAAGTATTTTAAATTAAGAGCCGAAGCTTCCAGCTCTAGAAGCTTCATAACGAAAGTTTGGTAATGGTTTGGATGGATAGGGTCGAGGATGTCAATTTGGGTTCCTTTCCCCTATAATTATGGAACTAGCTGAACGGATAAGACCTTCTCCCATGAGAAGAGGATCCATCTCTCATCCATTCATCTTATATAAACCTCCCTTCTTCTGAAGCACAAGCTAGTGTTAGTGTTGAAGTGTTAATGTTGGTGTGCTAGTGATATTTTTGTTTTGAGTAAACAACAAGCTATTGATAGTTGTAGCTCTCTAGTTGTGTGAGGGAGAAGTGTGATTTTGGTTTGGAGTGAAGCCTAAAGGGAAGAGCCTTAAAAATATTGTTGATTGAGGCCATCATGGAATGCTACTTTGTTAGAGGACAACAATAACGTCAAGACAATGGTTGCAATCACTTCTTGATTGAATATATATGAAACTATCGATTGATTTCCTACATGATTTGTCATCTTAAATATTCATGGCTTAATGTTTTTTGACTTGTTAGGTAGGTTGAATTACAATTTGTTTATTATCACGGTTGTTTTTTGATGTTGTTTACTTGTTTCGGGTGCTCAAAGAAGGAAGGGAGAGATAGCTGGAGTGAGCAAGCAAGGACATCATCAAACGGGATAAGCGTACTAAGAGGTAGGCCCTATTAATTGGTTCTAACCTAAGGAAGTCTTCCATAGAATGTATCAGTTGTGGCCAATCCCATTAGCTGGCTAGAGGAATTTGTTTATGTCTGCATTTATAATTTTACTTCACCACACATAATCCTATGGACTATGAAAGAACCAGTGACGAAGAATTTCAAATTAATAGATAGTCATGATGTCCACTTAGTCATAATACAATGGACTATGAGAACAACAATGATGAAGACTTTCAAATGAATAGAGAATCATGGTGTCCACTTAGTCCTAATCCTATGGACTATCAGAGGAACAATGATGGAGAACATGATGAAGAATTCAAATGAATAGAGAGTCCCGATTTCCCCTTAGTCTTAATCCTATGGGCTAAGAGAGAAAAAATGATGAAGAGCATGACGAAGAGTTTCAAATGAATAGAGAGTCACAGTTTCCACTTA
Organism: Pinus taeda; assembly: GCA_000404065.3. NCBI lineage: Eukaryota > Viridiplantae > Streptophyta > Pinopsida > Pinales > Pinaceae > Pinus > Pinus taeda. The sequence continues at coordinate 8,643 of APFE030160060.1, forward strand.
GTCCTAATCCTATGGACTATGAGAGCAACATTGATGAAGGCTATGATGAAGAATTACCAATAAATCGAGAGTCACATCTTCCACCTATTCCTAATCCTAAGGATGATTAGAGCAGTGGTGATGAAGGGTAGGATCAAGAACTTCATCCTAATCTTAAGGAATATGAGAGCAACAGTGACGAAGGATATGATGAATAATTTCCATTAAGTAAAGAGTCACATTTTCCACATAGTCCTAATCTTATAGACTATGAGAGCAACACTAACAATACACATGATAAATATTATCCAATAAACATTGAGTCAAATTTTCCATTTACTCTTAATTCTAAGGACTATGAGAGTAGCACTAAAGAAGGGAAAGATGAATAATATCCCCCAAGTTAGTATTTCAAAAGAATAGATGATCATAGTGAGGATAATATTCCTCATAATGATGATCAAAATGCTTATATAGATGATGATCTAATGATGGAGATGTAGCCAACAAATATTGTATCGAGGAGTAGGAGCAAATCTTTTTGTATTAAAGCAAGATGTTTTAGTTATACAAGGGTAGAGAAGAATATTTGATGAGAATAAGTTCTATTATTGCTCTCATTTCAAGTGAATATTGTCAAAAATATTTCTTGAAACATATGGATTTAAACTTTGCATTTGAGAAAAGGAAGAGATATTTGTCAATGAATAAAAACATGTAATATTTAGTGGGATACATGAAATCTATTTTGTAAGGTTGTGATTATCATATTGGGCATTTATTTATCTGTAGAAAGGCTTTCAAAATATTTCATTCAATGGGTAATTTTCGTATGTCAAGAATCCAAGAAAATTTGGAAAAGGGTCCCACATTTTATTCAAAAGTACGTCATAAACAACTATTTGGGCCATTATCAAACATTGGAATGTCATGGATGAAAGACTTCTTTTCAAAGCATGGAGAGTGTATGCTAAATAGAGAGACAATCCATATTCCAGATAATTTATCAAGACAAGAAATCTACATCTTATACAAAGAATATGAAAAAGTTCCTGAAGAACACAATCAATTTATTACATATCAATATTTTGTGAAGATATGGAAAAAATAATTCAACAATGTCCATATTCCTAATATGATAGGGATGAGGATTTGCAATATATGTGCTTCTCTTAAATAAAAAAGGGATAAATGTGAAGGGGCGGAAGGAGGTGTTGTGGTAAAACACAACCCTCCCGTTTTTATTTATTTATGTACTTCAATAATAAGGACCATTTCTATTAATTTTTGGCTAAACACCTTCTATGATTTTAACTACGTTAATTATCCTGCAATTTTGTTATATTTCATCTTTGTCGGATTTCCATTTTGATTGTTTCGTTGAATCCGAATTTTCATAAGCTTCCCATCGATACTTGTTTCGACTCATTTAGTGAACCGGTTTTTAATTGGCACTCCTTTGAAGTTTGATTGTTTTCTCCCCTGGACTAAAACTGTAAATAGCTGTAAAATATTTCAATTTTTGTAACTAATTAAGTTCAATAGTAATTCATTGTAAATATGGACTTTTAATTAACTTTTCATTTTTCACTAATTGTCCTACAAAATGACCCAGATAAATCACACAATGGATGGAAACACGTTTCACAATATTGGTACTCCAATTTATTATTTTAAAACAAATTGCCAAGACCATATTTTCAAAATTCCAAAGTGGCTATAGTCCAATTTGTAGGATTATTAATTCCACGTGGGGCCCAATTCATATCACTTTCCTTCCTTCCAAGAATTGCGATTTTAAATTCTTGATCTAAGAAGTGTGATCAAAATTTGCCATGCGATATTGCGATATCGCATATCGCAATTTTGTTCAGCTCCTCCATTTACAAAAAATTGAATTCGTGATTGGAAAAATGTGAGGGGTTAACAATTTTTAATATAAGGTTCATGTCACCTCCTTATGACTCCCATACCTCCACCTCACACTCACCTCATCCTCCACTCACTTCACCCTCCATTCACTTCCCTTCCCCATCACTCCTCTCCACATGAATGGAAAAACGATTGATTTCAATGGTTTGTTGTGTGAATTTTAGATTGATTCCAATGGTTTGTGAGTTAATTTTTTAAATAAATATTATATTTGTACTATAATAATTATATATAATTATACTATTTTCTTACATTTTAATATAATTGATTATAATATATATAATATTAATTTATTTTATAATTATTTCAATCATTTTTCTATTAATTATTTTGTAACTTAAATTAAGTTTAGGGGTTATATGTTGTATATATAGTTAATAATAATTAAGTTAGAATTAATTATTAAATGATTAAAATCTAATTTATGATTAGGATTTAATTAATAAATTTTGATTTTTGGGCCTAGGCAACAAAATTTCCAGAATTATGTCAGAATTGACTCATCAACTTTGGACGCTAATAGATTGAATTTTACTTGGCCAAATGGGGCCCATGACAACTCATTGGAAAAATAAAATCAAGAAGAACATTTCCAAGGAGGTTTCACTAACATATTTGATCATTTATTGGGTCTAAAAATAGACAGAACGTCAAGCTACGATTTTTTAAACAAAATCAAATTTCTGAGTTTTATTCTTTGCATTTTCATTTAGCAAAATCTCTTTTGAATGTAGATCCATTCGTCAATGATATCCCTTGCTAATTAAAATAATTAAAGGATTCAATAGAAAGATAAAATATTATTTTCAATTATTCATTTAATTAAAATCAATTAGATTTGTTTTAATTCCACATTTGGCATTTTAATTTTGTTTTGATTTGTTTTTTAAGGAAAACAATTGAAAAGATGAGGAGAACATGATCTCAATCAATGAGAATGCTCCAACAATTGAAGAATGGAATTTTGAGCAAATAAAAATTGACTGAGAAAATCTCTTCTTCAACAAACTTTCTTGTTAAGAATTCCCTAGTAAATATTATAAATAACATATTGTAAAATGTAAGAAGGGCTTCTCTCCTCTGCAATTATGTAATTCTAAAAGCAGTTTTGTAATAGGGATTTAGAGTTGTATGTGGGAGGAGAGAAATCTCAGATTTGGAGATTATTGAGGTTTTTCTTTTACATTCTGAGATATGTATAATGAACAGAGTTTGCACTACTGTAGCTTTGGATTTGAAAGCAGAAGCTAAGCCATTGTAAAAGATTGTTGGAGACCGGAGCTAGAGAATGGATTTAATAAAATTGGTATTTCAAATACTATTATTTTAAATACTTTTTTCATTTTATGATGACAAGAATGTATCAATTTACTTACATGTTTGTGTACTTTTGTCAATATGGGTAATTTGTTTCAATTTTATGTTATTATGTATCTTTACTCTTATGGATTAAATTCTGATTTCTGAGTAACTATTTACTCATAAATCTATCTTATAAAAATGATTTATTGAATAGTGATATGCTGTGAACTTCTTCCGCATATTATTATTTAATTATTCAAGTTACTGATTAAATGATCAATATCATTTTGTGAACTTCTTCCTAATTGTTCTTGATTGATTATTTAAGTTAAGAGGTCTCAATAGGATGTGTTTGGTATTCATAATGTCAGTTAATTGAACTACTTCATTAGCTTGATATTCATTATAAGCCAGACGTATTTAAATCCCGTTACTTAAATTATCTTGCTATTAACTGGGTTAGATCTATATCTGCCTAATTGATATAGAATTAAGATGGTTCCTTTTGCTTGTATATTAGAATAAGTTTGCATATAGATTAATTTCTACATTCTAATAAGTCCTCTTGCCAAAGAGGAAAATTGTAGTAGTGGATTGGCTGAGCCCCAAATCAGCTTAAAGATAAATTTTTTACCCGATTAGGAAGAGGGTTGATCTGATGTCTCTTCTTCATTGCTAAATAAAAGTCATATTTTAAAGCCATTAGGGATTGAGAGAAGGTAACTCGGCCTAGTTGAACCAGTTGGAACCACCATTCTAAACGGAAAATGAGCTTCTTTACAGTCTAGAACGGGCGGTCATCCCCCATGTTGTCACAGCGAATTTCGAGGCTTCAACATTTTCTCACTAGAAGGAGGGCCTGAAACTTCTTTTCTATTGAAGTCTTTTGAATTTTAACATTATATTTAATCATTATGGCTCCTCTTAAACTTCCAATTTGGACTTGTATCCATGGACGTGCATCTTCTAATACTCCATCCGAAGTGGTAAGGCTCTTGTCATAGGTAAAGTTTAATGGTAAGAGAAATTATTCTGCTTTTGATCATACCTTTCAATTTATTCAAAAAGTTTCAAATTTATCATTTTCAAGGAATTGATGAAGGAATTTTATGCAGAATTGTTACTCTCAAATTCGTGGAAAAAGCAACAAACTGGTGTAGAACTCTTCCAGTTGCCTCAATTCACAACTGGGATCAATTTCATACAATTTTCATTTGTAAATTTGGCGGCTATGATTATGAATAGGTATGTGATGAAATTGAATATCTACAAAGGTTTGAAAATGAATCTATTAGAGATTTTAATATTCGATTTCGTTTGAATTGTTTAAAATTTAAAGTCAAAGATAAGCCTCGGGAAAGAGAATCATTAGATTGGTTTGAACATATTTGTTCTCTTCCTCCCATTCATAGTCCATATGAAATTAGTTTAAGCTTTGTTCCATTCCCTTCCAACATAAATGAGAATTCCAATATGGATGTGCAAATAAATTATGATGAAGTGGTCTCACAAAGCATGGAAAAATAATTCTATCCAAATGCAAGAAGACAACAAAAATAATTTTGGAGAGAGAGATGCCTTGAAATCTGAAAATTACTCTACATTGAATTTAGAAAACCAGATTGCAAATCAACAAGTACAAGCAGCAAACAAAGTAACCAATAACACTCAAACTGTGGTACAAATTTATGAATTCTTTCATGATGAGAAAATGCCAAAATTAGAGCGACAAATAAACCTCCTTCAAGAAAGGATGAGTACACAAAGGAATGATCTAGAATATGAAATTTATAATGAACAAAATGTCCGAGAGTTCTCAAACAGAGAAACTTTTAATTTCATTATTTCTAATTCTCATTTTCCCCTTTATTCTGATATTTTTACTTATGGTAATTTTTCCCCTCTTGGTATTAATGATATTTCAGAAAATACAGAGGCTAATCTAAATGAAATGCCAATTAGTTTTTATCAAGATAGAGAAACAATAATTGATCATTCTTTTGGAATTAATAAACATGTACTTTATATTCCTTATTGTTTCGATATATTGGATGAGATCAAAGGTAATTCTAATAAATATCATGAAGTCATTTATGATAATTACTCTGACAATGAAAATGTTGATTTGTATTCTTTTCAAGTCAATCTTCCTGAGAGAATTCAAAACACATATGAAGATGAGGAACACTTTAATTCAAAAATTATTCCAACTAATCATCATTCTCAAGCAGAAAATTATCTTCATGATTTCAACATCCAAGAAATCATTCCAATTTATGATTCATATCATGATCAAGGTCTCATTCCTATTCATGGTCATAATTCTCTTTCTAATTCATAAGTTGGGATTAAAAATAATTCAAATTCCTTTATTCTGGCGAAATATTGTGAAAAATAAATTAGTTCAAAAAAATCCCAATTGTGTTGTAACATTAGTTGTACCAATAGTGATTTTTTTTTATTTTTATTTTTTGCTCACTTATTTTGTTTAAAAATCAGATTTAACTTCTGATTTTATTTTTCAAATTTTTGATACTTTGTGCTGGCATATTAAACATTTCACTATGAAACACTCAATTGATGCACTGTCCTATTCGGAAATTGAAGTTTTATATTATAATCATAAACATAAAAATCTATCAATATTTCAATTTCAATCAATGCTAATTTTTTATCAAAAGCTTCTATCTTCTCAAAGGCAATATCAACAAGAGAGTGTATTTTTACAATCTAACCAAAAATTTATTTCAATTAATAATCTTCCATTTTATCTAATATATTTCCATCCATTTTTCATTAACTCATTTGAAAAATATTAAAGAATTTTTCGTTCATGGAAGATTGTTAATAGTTTAACACTTACACATAACACTAACAATTTTTTTCAGGCCCATGAATCTAAAAGCTCATATTCACAATCTGGTCTGTTATCTTCTCGTTTTAATCTCTTCCAATAATTAATGGAAATCCATTCAGATTTCTATGATCCAATTGAAATCCAGATGGAAAGGGTATTTCAAAAGAAGGAGATTTTAAATAAGTGGCTAACAATAATTGTACATTCTGCTTTCATATTTAGTTTTCTTACTCTAATTAAATTTGTATTTCTATTACTAATGTTTGAACTGTACATATATACATGAATTAAAATGAGAGAGTGGTTACATTGGAAATATGACTATACCTAGCCATTTTCATGTATATAGTTAGTATAACCGAGAATAAAGGAAGATTAATCTGCATAAAGGTGAGCTCTACTGATCATAAGCACAACATACTTAGTAAAACCTCAAGTCTAAAAGGAATGGGAATATTCATAAATGAAGATCTCATTCCAGAAGATCAAGCAGAATTAAGAAAGGAGGTTCAAAAGGTAAAAGAAGCTAGAAAGGAAGGAAAATGGGCAATAATCAGAAATAGGAAAGCCTTTATTCGAGACAAAAACCAAAAAGATAGTAATCAATAGCAATTAAACATGCTCTGGATCCTTTCTTGGAACTGTCGGGGCTTCCCATGGAACAAAGGCCCAAGCTAAGTTGGATTTCAAATGATGTTGATATTATTTTGCTTGTTGAAACTTGGGAGCACGAAGAATCTAAGGTCCCTAACATAGATGGCTTTACGCTATGGTCTACATGGAACAAGCGATCCTCCCGTAGAGGCATTTGGGGAATAGCTTGTTACATTAAGAAGAACATCTCCCCCTATGTTAGGATTTATAAAAACGACCCTTACAACCAATTTAGTTGGATAGAGATCAGAGACATTAATAATAAAAAGTCATACATAGCAATATGTTATTTCCCCCCATTAATTCTAACTTCTATAAGAAGAAGAATCTAGATAAAACTAACCCTTACAATAGTTTAGAGAACGATATTTCTAGCCTAAGGAATGATGGTAATATCCTTTTAATGGGTGACTTCAATGCTCAAACTTCAAACAACCAAGCTATTATTTTAAGCAATCATTCCAACCCTAATCCTCTTTGGTTAGACGAAGACCCTACCCTGGCTAATAGGTACAAAAGAAGCTCTGAAGACCTCGGGGAAAATTTGTTTGGGTCAGAGCTAGTCAAGCTCTGTAGTGCTCAGGATCTCATAATCTGCAACGGTCTAAAAAAGTGGCCCAATTCCAGCAAGATGACCTGCATCCATGGACTTGGTAGCAGCGTGGTAGACTACGTTATTTCTGATATTCCATTATACAACGAAATGATAAACTTTGACATCTTAAACGACCACGAGCCTGACTCCGATCATAGGCCTTTACTTATAACCCTCAATTTTGTCATGCATAGAGTTCCCATAGAAAATAATACTTACAACCAAAAGAACTTAATATTTGATAAAAATAAAAAGGATCTCTTTCTAAATGAATTAAAAACTAATTTGCCTCCTTTATCTAGTATAGACAACATAGAAGACCTATATCATAATTTTACTACAACCCTCTCATATTCTATTAAAAAGTTCTCAATTGAAGTCTCAAATAATAAAAGAAATAGCGAAACCAATCCTTGGTATGACAAAGATTGTAAAAATGCGAGGAGAGCAATTAAGGAAGCTGTTGATGATTCTCTTAAAATGGACAAGATAAGAATATACAAAACCCTAATTAAAAGAAAAAAGAGGCAGTACATTCGTCAAAGACAGGAGAATCTCTTACACCTCTCTAAGGTAGCTCCTAAGAAATTTTGGAAGCAGATTCTGACTAGGAAGACTAAGGATAATAATAAAATTTCTCTTCACGATTGGAACTCTTATCTTAAAAAGCTTTATGAATCTCCTAATGTCATGGATAATTTGGAAACCCTGCTCACAACGAAAGAAGTCTTCTCTTTATAAGACATTAAGTGTGTGGTTAATCGCCTCGCGAATGGGAAAGCTAAGGACATTGAAGGTTACCAGGCAAAAATCTTAAAAATTGGAGGCCCTGTCCTCATCCCCCACATCCACAAGCTTTTCAATCAAGCTGTTAAGTAAGGGTTCCATAAACCTTGGACTGAGAGCCACATTATCCCTATTTTTAAAAGTGGAGATACAAATAACCCCTCTAATTATCGGACAATTATGATCAGCCCTCTCTTAACCAAGTTGTATGGTAGTATTCTGGAAAAAATGTTAAGCATATGGCTTGAAAGTGAAGGTAAGCGGGCTAAAGGCCAAGCAGGTTTCAGAAGGCATCACTCAACAACAG